>JAQGBM010001663.1:0-10293 GCA_034698405.1 Symphylella vulgaris | reverse complement strand
TTCTGATACAATTATTTTAAGAGTTTTTTTGACGTCAACGTGGGTATATCGCTTATTCAACGTTGTGGCGCTTGGTTTCAGCTGCTGCGAGTGCGACCGAGAAAAAGGAGAATTGGGGTGGCGAATTTACATGCCTATTTATATTATTTTGTAACTTGAAATAATTTTTTTCCCGTTTAAGAGAGTTCGTACGAGTATATACCCCCTTAATCAGGCTTAAACCCTTCCCGGGCCAAATTTGGCCCGTGTGCCGTCTATAGAGAACCCAGCATGCAGTACGTAGTTGGAATCATATATAACTTGGCCGTACGTTATTATCTAAGGGCCGGTTGCACCAATAATCGTTAAGGGCTACTTAACGGTCTGTTAAATTTGACAATCGTCCGCGCAAAGCTAGCCTAAAGCAAGGTTCTCACATATAGCACGTAACCGTCAAACGTATAGAACGTAAGTAACACCAATCAGAATGTCCAATGCTCTGCGCGTGGGAAAAAAATGCATAGAAGATTGGTGTTACGTTCTACGTTTGACTGTTACGTGCTATGTGAGAATCTGGCTTTAGTATTAATTCGTCTTACCTATAAAGCGAGGTCCTCTGACGTAATAGCTCCTTCCTGCGGCCCCCGTCGTTAGAACCAACAAAAAATACCCCACCAGTCCTTTGGCACCTGGAAAATAACGTTATACATTGCTGTACGTTGTCCATTATTTATGAGTTCCTGATGTCATATGTATGCGTTTGACTATATGATACATCAGGTAATCGTATGTATCTCATTCCGTATTCTTAATTCGTATATGGAAACAATTAATGGAATGGTTCGATCAATACGAATAAACGAAGATAGCTATTTACCTTGTTCAAATAAGTTACTTTATTGAATACAGGAAAATGTGCTTTTATGGTGCATGACATTAACCCGTTGTAAACTAAATTAGCATACCTGTAAACCTAGTAAACTTGTTTTACTAGGTTTGGTATTCAAGTATACAAAGATACATCCCAGTTAAGTATGACATTTTAAAAAATATTGATAGTTCACGTAAACCTGTGCAGGTTAACGAAGCTCGATTTTTTCCGTCTCTGCATTTTGTTGATGGTTCGAATCCCGGTCAAATCTGATATAGAAAGTTTTAGGATGAGAAGATTCTTCGGTTGTTCTTTTGGACGGTATCCGGAAATAAACCCCGGGAAATTATCCCCCAGGAAAAAACACCCCGACACAAAAAAAAAACCCTTGGAAATAAAACCCCTAAGAAATAATTAATTCCCCCATGATTATTTGCCCCCAAATTTTTTTCAGTAACCAAGAAGTCAAATTTTGAAAATGTTAACTTATTGTGGCATTATGCACCGTCCACATTATATATTCTTTACAGGGTCCGGGGGTAAAGCCACCCGAAAATATTGTACCAACGAGTCGACAGTTAAATAATATTAAAGTAGCAGTTAAAATAATAAGTTAGCAAATCCAACGATGCTATACTGAGCACGGACTTCCTTGATATGATATTATAACTTACCATCAAAACTTTTGGAAGTTTATAAAGAGTACAGTAGGACTGTAACAGTACCAGAACACAATGAACTACAACAGTACATGATGCATAACTGCGGGTCCGCGGTACCTAAATCTCAAATTCACCAAAACAAAGTTTATTAAAATTTTCCGGTGGCTTTACCCAAGGACCCTCTATAATTATGTGGACGGTGCATGATGCCACATTATGTTAACATTTTCAAAATTTAACTTCTTGATTACTGAAAAAATTTTGGGGGGCAATTGCAAATAATCATGGGGGATTTTTTCCTGGCGAGGATAATTTCCGGGGGTTATTTTCCGGAGGGGATTTTTTTCCCTGGGGTTTATTTTCTAGAATTAACCGTGCTCCTATCCATCAAATATAGGCTATAGCCAAAATTAAAATCTAATATCCTATCTCGCTCGTCGGGTTATGACTTCCGTTGTCGCTCGCCGCGACGTTAAACAAAAATGAAACAAACATCGAAGGGGCAAAATATAAATAATTTTAAAAAATATATTAACAACACTTACCCAGATTCATTTTTTAATGGCGGCCCGGGCGGCTGATCCGATTAACCCTCTTTTCTCCTTCACGTCCCGTTCTTTGACAGAAAAACTTACTCTTCGATCAGATGTTTCCTCTCTCTTTCCTTCCTTACATAATAAGACAGAGAAAAAGAGCGTACATCAACCTTGGCCACGGACTTGACCCTGCCCAGCGCAGTATTTCTTATGTAATACCGTTTCCCGGCTCCAAAATAAAGACATCCCTATGTCTTCTATTTAATTTCTCCGTTATATAGGTATTTCTTCCCCAGGGCAGCATTCCACACTTCGACGAGTAAATAATTATTATTGTCATTCCAATTTTAATATTCCATCATCTCCCGTTGAAAGATATTAATTTTAAATTATGGTGGATTGTAACCGTGCATTAAAATTAACACTTTCGGTGGATTGTAACCGTGCCTTTAAATTAACACTTTCGGTGGATTGTAACCGTGCATTAAATAACACTTTAGGTGGATTGTAACCGATTATAATTAACAATCAATCAATGTATCCTGGTCATAACCTAACTTGGATAACCCAAGTCAGATGGATCATGGACGGATTATAATTAACCGTGAATCTAAAGAAACATTTTTGGTGGATTTAACAATGATTTAACCATGGATAAACTAAGTTATATCTTACTTCGTAATTTAACCGTGCATTTAAAGTTAACTTACATTTTTTGTGGGAATTGTAAGTTAATTGTATTGTGCATTAAATTAACACTTTGGTGGATACCGACACCGTGCATTTAGAGACAATACGGTAACATTTTGGTGGAGAAACTGAAACCGAGTCTTTTAATTTTATTTTATAAATGGAAAAAATTAAATTATGGAAATAATGTTAAAATAGGCTACTACGACTATTAGAGTAACTTAACTTAATATGTTAGTATGTCTTGACTTCATAATAATTAAAAGAAAGTTTAGTTTGCGTGTGTTGATATTCTTGTTTTTATAGCCTAATGAATCATATTATTTTCTTGTGCGTGTTTATAATAGAAAGAATGAAGAGATTATGTTAAATGCTTTATTTTTTACACATCTCAGGTTTTATAGTGTCGTGTGCAGGCTATATCGCTTTAATTCTTGTTTGTTTTTGTTTGTAAATTAAGTTTATTATAGTTTATTATCACCACATTCTGTTATCTCTATTACCTGTTTAGTGTTTAGTCTAAGTAGTGCCTCCTGTCAATGCCTATAGGCATTCTATGAATTGCTAATAATTTACTGAGGGGAAGCTACTGTTTAGTTGCTAGATAGGGTTGTTCTTAAACTTCCTATGCATTCAGGGGTCCCAATTAACATCTTTTATATAGCATCCAATTAACTATCTTTTTTTCCATTTCTAATAGCATATTCTTTTCATCGTAGAATGCATAGGAAGTTTGGAATATGGCCGCCATTCTACACCACTCAACAGTATAGCGCCCTCTCAGTAAAGAGATCTCATTGAATAGACCGATGAGCAAATGTTTAAAAATATGGTGTGCTTTTGTACAGTTATCTATTTCCGGTGCATAATTTTCTCTATACCAACCTTTATTCAAGGACATTAAGCACACCATATTTGTAGACATTTGCTCAAGTGACATCGGTCTATGCCCATCAAGCATTGAGGCGGCACCTCGGGGGGGCACTGATATATCCATAGGCCATACCGTATATTAAAAATACAACATTATTTAGGCAGTCAGACTTTGATCAAAATCATGCAGAATTGTATTTTTAATAAATTTAAAATAATAACAATATTTCAGTCTTTCCTACAAAACAAAAACAATCTTTTTTAAGATATTACAATTTAAAATAAAAAGAAACCGAAATTCCTCTACAACTTTATAGTATTTTTTCTAAAATAAAATTTAAAAACAATTACATGGACCAGAATAATAATTTGATTTTTTAACAAGTGATCACATCAATACGACCTAGAATTATCTTTTATCACCTAAACTCCTAATAAAGCATTTGGTTGCAGAGAATTCCCGGGCAAAAAAAAATTATTTAAACAAAACAATAAAAATAACATCATTCGTTCATAGAGACATAACGGAATTCCAATTGACCAATTGTTTTTACAGTCATAATACTTTCATTATTAATTATTACTTTTCACACACATTAATAAAAGTCTTTTAAAAAAATTTGTTCATTTCACATCACCCTGTATTCCGCACGTCAAATTGTCACAAAATTTCTCGTCAAATTCGGATATGTACTGTATTTTATATCGAGATCTTCGAATATTTTGTATACTTAATATAGTTTTCGTAACTTACTCAATTCTCATATCAGTAGTTCACGAGATATGTGAGTCTTTTTCACAGAAAATGAGCTAATGCAATAAATAATGCATTTTTCCGTTCCTATGCGAGTATTTCATTTTATTTAGCTTTTGCATAGTAAATCTTGATATATATATAGTTCTACTCGCTGAACCCGTTTTCGTTAGTTGCATCGTCGACAAGTGTATAATTTTGATCTTGGGTTTTGTAACTCTTGAACGAACTTGGACATGTATACACAATACACCAAATTATATTGGTGATTACTGATTAGATTGATTCGAAAATGTACCGTAATTAATTATAAATGTAAAAAAATATGTAAAATTAATTATGTATGATAATAAGGTAAAAATATGTAAAATAAAATAAAAATAATGGTATTTTTACGGCATGAACTAAAAATATAATTATTTAAAATAATTATTGAGAGCAAAAATGCAAGTAATTTTTAAAATATTGTTTAAAATATTTTATGCAGTGATCCCCATTATTTTTTCACAATTTTGAATAGACATTTTGGTGTGCAGTAGGCTAGCCTATAAAAAAATAAGTAATAGGGCCTATCCACATTCGTTCAAGGGCTACGAAATCCGACAGCAAAATCTACACTAATCTTGACGAAGGCGCCTAGTCAATATATCTCCCATCTCAGTAAAAAAAATAATCATTGTCTCACGTCAGCATTCATCCAGATTCCAGAGTTTTATCACATTTTTAGGTTTTTAAAAAAATATAACTTAGTTAATCTTAAAAAAAAACTCTCAATTCATGTTATTTCGTATCCAGCCGATAAAGGACATGACTCTAGAATAGACTCCCGGATATTGGCTCGAACCGCATCCTATTCCCCAAGAGACTATTCCTACTTGGACGTATGACTCCCCCGTTTGAACCATCATTGGTCCTCCACTGTCACCCTGTAAAAGATTTAAAAAGATATTAATTTTATTCACTTTCGATCAGGAAAAAAAAATTCACTATAAATTTTCAAACTTGTCCTATGATCACAACTATTCTCAAATCAAGCCATCACTGGATCACTACAGTATCGCTAGTAGCCTATAATTCACCCGTACAAAATATTCTGCAGTAATATGGGGTTACTGCAGAAACTTAAAAACTGCTAAGAACTGCAGTTTTTAATGCAGTAAGTTACTTAGAAAACTGCAGTGAGTTATTCAAAATACTGCAGTATTAATCTAATTTGAACTGCAGTTTTTAATAAAAAGTGCAGTTCACACTGCACTTTTTTACTGCAGTATTTTTTCTTTAAAAAAACTGCAGTATTTTTTTGTATGGGAAGTACCGTATCCATAATGCAGTTCAATTTGTGGGATTTGAATATTAACCTTCACTACAGTACGTTTCCATGTGCGCGCAAATTCGAATTAACTTAAGAGCGCTTTATGCAGGGATTTGGCTTATGGGGTTTTCCGTTGATCGTATATGACGTGCAACTATGTGAAAAATACTCAACCGATTTACATAAACTTTTTTAAAATTTGTTGATAACTTTTAATTGTCGAGAGTATTACTATTTTATTTTTTTTAAATTTTGCTCTAGTTTTTTTACAATTTGAAGTTATAAACATAGACAATTTTCGAACGTTGACTTTAATAATTAATTATAAACAAACTAAGTCAAATTTAACAAAATTAAATATGGTAATACTCTAACCAATTAAATTATGAACAAAATAATAAAAGTTAATGGAAATCGGTTGAGTATTTATCACATAGGCTAGTTGCACAAATACGAAAACGTTCGATTTTGGATATTTTTTGCTAACCAGCTTCGTTCCAGTAGAAATTTCCAAAAAATGTTTTATAGTGCCCTTTGCATGTTCAGTATACTTAAATGTTAATCATTATAACAATTCATCGCTAATTAAAAGATGGTGTAATCTTTTTAATGGCGGACAATGCAAACTCGGATTGGTTGTGGACGCTTGGACAAGAATTTGAAATAGCTGTATAAAATTACCGTGCACGAATCTCTTCCGTAACCTCCTGCGCAGAGATTTGTTGAGCTGACCATGTGAGCATGCTGAGAACCTGCGAAAGCCCTCTTGCATTCTTGAGGATTCATCATTCGCATTGTGAGCTGATAAGGAACGTTGGTAGGACTCGTACCTGCAAAAAATACCGGTAATGTCATTATAACTTAGCCTATTGTTTCTTTTCATTAGCGGAATTTAGCGGCACACATCTCTAGGTAACTAGGCAACACGCAAATCAACAAGCCATCAACATGGGGCAAACAATTTTCCCTACAATTATTCAATTTACAACATTGTTTGGGTATGAAATTATTTTAATTGGGCAATCTTTTGTGTCTGTATTTATTTTATATCAAAACGTAGATATCAAAAATAATCATATTTGGTTTAGTTTTTCTCTCATTTATCAGTCGCCGAGTTTTACAATTTCCAGTAGGCTACCGGTAAGAAAAAGGCCATTTTTATTAAATAGCCTACTGTTCCTTGTTTAATCAATTTCTTTTATTATTATGATTAGGCATTATAGAATTATTAATTATGATAAATTATTAAAATTAAATAAACTAACGACACAATAAAGCACACATATTTAACTTTTTTCTCGATTCTTCTGCTTGAGTGGGAGCTGCCATGTTTTTGGCTTTGCAGAAATTGAGAAGTGAGCCGGGTCATTAAAACAACCTATAACCCTAACTTTAAAACAGAAACATTCCGGAATAAGCGGTCCGATTTATAGCCTACATCGTTATGATCAGCAAGATTCCTTTTTTGTTTATTTCCGATTTATGACATCCCTTCAGATTGGATGGAGTCGGTGAATAAAGTAAAGGATCCATATTCCATATGGACAATTTGTTTAAAGGGGCCATGTCAAAATCTAGCATAAACAAAAATGTTATAGGCACTATAACGTTTTTTTTTTTTTTTCTTCAAAAATTTGGCCATTTGGGTCAAAATATTATTATTGATCAGATAGATTTCCTGAAAATTACTTTTAACTCAATTTCTACATCGTTCTGTAAAGCCGTTTTCGAGATTCTTTTGACAGACAGACAATCCGAAAAAATAAACCCGCTTCTCGTTTACATAAAAACGTAGGGGAGAGTAGGGAGACTTGATACAAGTCCTTTTTTTCAGCTGATAGAATAACTATAGCGCCCTTAAAATTTTTTTCCTCAAACTACTTCACTTTTTCTAAATGTTGCACCTGTAGTTTATTGTTTTCGTTATTCTATGAGCTGAAGAAAAGGACTTGTCTCAAGTCTCCCTACTCTTCCCTAGAGTTTGTTTCAATTGCTTGTACCACGATATAGGCCTATTAACTTAAAATTTACCATATTTGCACTGTAATATTAACTCATATTTTAAACAATAGTCTAACTGCAAAATAACAACAATAAAGCATAAGTTCATTATTTACCTACTAAGTCATTTTTTGTTGTCCATTGTTTACACCCACCACGCTTCTTTCCATGATGCCAGAATAATATTCATTTCACACACCTTTCTGAAGAGTGTGAAGTAGAAAATAAATATTCAATAAACACACAAAAAAACTGACTTGGGGTGTCTCTATAAAACATATAAAATAATTAAAATTACACAAAGAATCAGCTTTTTAAGCACGTGCTAAACACAATGGACGTTCTTGAAGAAAAGCGATATAAAAATACTATGGGCCAGAATAACAAACAGTTGTTCTGTTCTTCTTTCTAAACTAGGGGGCTCGAAATTTATGATCTTGCAAAAAAGAAAAGAAAACAATAAGAGTATACTCATTACTCACAGCCTCACACAGTTAAAAAGTTGTTCTTATCCCCGAGAAACAATCGTTTGTAGACGTTCATTAAATGGGTAATTAAGTTGTGTTTTACCGTAAATCGTAAATTTAAGCTACCCTAAGAGGCCTACCGTATTAAACTGTAAATATTGTACAATATTTTTAACAGCACATTCGTAAACTCTAGGTTTTTCCACCGTTAGAGGGGGGTTATACAAAAATTATGCCAAATATATACGGTACAAGATGGAAGGCTGGAAGCCTATAATAATTTCTGTCGTAATTTTTGTATTTTCCCTTCTACGGTGAAAAAAATTGTAATTTAGGAAATAATGGTAATTACAGTATAATTTGAGGAATACGGTAATGGAGTATAAAGTGTTGATAAGTTCCCCAAGGTCTCCGTAAAGAAGGGAGCCTTATAAATAAATAAACATTGAATGAATGCTACAGCTAATTTTTTTTTACAGGTTGCATGCACAAATTGGAAGAGAATAATGCTCATTCTGACCAAAAAGAGCGTCCAGAGTCCTCTGGAAATCCCTGCCAACGACTCGCACCAGTTACGCAAATTCCGGACTTTAGACACCTACACTGAAACCGAAATCGACTACAAGCTCCGAAACTACCTCAAGTTCCTTTTCGTCCGCCATCCTTTTGAACGAGTGCTCTCCGCCTACCGAAACAAATTCCAGCAAAATTATAGCACCTACTTCCAGAACAGGTTCGGTAGGAACATCGTTCGAAAATATCGCCCAAACGCCAGCGCCGAATCTCTTAAATCGGGGAATGACGTCACTTTCGAGGAATTTGTGCGTTACCTCATTGACGAACAGACCCTGAAAGAGGGACCCCTAAACGAACACTGGAGACCAGTTTTTCAACTGTGTCACCCTTGTAGAATAGACTATGACATAATAGGTAAATATGAGACATTGAATGAGGACGCTCAATATGTTTTGGAGAAGGCTAAAGTGGAAAAACTAGTCAAGTTTCCCGTGGTCAATAAGACAGTAAATACATCCGAACTTGTGAAAGACTATTTTGCAAACATCTCGCAAGCTCAGGCTGTTAAAATCTTCCATTTGTTTGCTTTAGACTTTACAATGTTTTCCTATCGCCACGAAAATCTAGAAAAATATTTCATACAGACATAATAGCCGCATTTTCATTTTATTTATTTATACTAAGGTTTTTAAAGGCAACGTTTATGAACAAAACAACCGTACGTGAATTCGTTTTATAGGAGCCGTATTTATTAACGTGCCATAAGAATTTAGTGCTGCAAAAATTCCAAAATGGACGTTATTATGGGACTATTTGCAAAGCATTGTGATAAAAATTATCAAGTTGGGTTCTTTTAAAAATCCGCTGTTTTATTAACAAAGATTTATAAGCCATATTATATTTTTAATTATTATTTTATTCGTAGGTACTTTCAAGTATATTAGAGGTGTTTTTAATAAAAAATAAATAAAACTGCCATTCACGTTTAAAACAATCTGCTAGTTTTGTGTTTCGTACAGAAAATCTGCAAAATAATAAATTACAAATTTTACTAAAAATTAAATGCTGATATACGAGTATTTTATTGAATTGGATCACTATACGGGGTAGTCGCTTTTTAATAACTTATAGCAGGCTTATAGGAGCCTATTCGGTTAATTTTAATACAATCGATCCCTATATAGAGGCGCTGCGGTCGTCTTCAAAATGGCGGCTCTAAATAGGTAGTCGTAAACAGAGGTCATAGGAAAATTAGGGTTTCTTTGCCGAAAAAAAGAATAAACTTAGGCTAGGTTGACGCAATGCAGTTTAAGTTTAGGGAAAATTTTAAAACAAAATCATATTCTTTTATTGTGTACAACCTAACATGCGTGTAGAATCTAAACTTTTTTTCACTGATAATGTACTTCTGTAATTTGTGTATGGCTAATTATTGTAATCACACAAGCCATTCATCTCCAAGAAAAACCACATTACTCTTGGATATTATGAATGGCTCATACGAAACCCCGATTAGCCATAGACATTACACAAATTACATTATCAGTGCTTGAGCTGTGAATCGTATGTTTACTTTCAACTACCCGTTTTGAGCAGTTCTCTAAAATTATACCAGAGGCGTGACCATAGCTT
>JAQGBM010001662.1:0-10295 GCA_034698405.1 Symphylella vulgaris | reverse complement strand
ACAAAAAAAAAAAAAAAACGAAACAGTGTCTGTATAGCATGAAAAATGAAGTTTACATAATTATTATGTGTACAATGTTATTGTTCCGTCTTTCATGATGCATTTTGAATTTTTCAAAAATTCCACTTCAGAGGACCAAAAAACGCCTCCAAAAACAGCTCACTCTGATGACGTCATCACCATTAAAATTCAGTTCCCTGAGCGTCAACGATGGCAATATATCGCATAAAAATGGCATGCACAGACACCATGATACCGCATGATACGATATCACCAGTTGGCAATGTACCGGCCCTCTGGAGTGGAATTTTTGAAAAATTCGAAATGCATCATATGAAAGGGGGAACATATATAACAGTTAAATATGTAAACCTAGTTTTCCATGCCACAGTCTAGTGTACAGACACTATAATAAAATAGCGATATTCTGATAGTAGCCTACCTACAATAATAAAATATAATAAATACAAAGTAGCCTACACATATTTTAAAGCATTTATTTGGATACTATCATGCTAATCGATGCTAATAACCTACTCATCTTTACCAGGAATTTTTAGTTCACCTAATTTTTAGAATTTTTTAGTGCGATTTTATAGGGCCAAGCTCAGAAACTAATAAATTCAAGTTCTCAGAATCTGCTCAGAAATGTATAAAACAACGCAAATTATTGTTAAAATAAACTATAAACGAAACATTTGTAGTTAAAATATTAGCGTACAATGATAAAATAAGTATTTTTTTGTTTTCTTCATCTAGATAGAAAAGATTATTTTTAATCTCAATAACCTTATATTTTAATCATTTTAAATTTCGCGCCAGTGCTTACTAAGCGGCTGCTGTTGCTTACGAGATCGCTCACAGTGCGATTATCTCGGGAGAGAAAACAGAAAAGAAAACTAGCTACAGCGCACTACAAACAACAGGACAGGATATTATGATAGTGTAAATATTCCATTTTTTATAGTATTCCTAGGATTTTTTATTTCAAAATAACTTAATAGGGAGGTAAAAGGATGTCTGCAGATTCTCCAAGAAGGACTACGAGGCCTCCTGGAATGGTGGTTCGGCCCCAACCAGTCAGGTAAACATTGCGAGGGCTAACTGTTATGACAGCTGATTTCCTATTGACAATGACCTTACACTTGCGTAATTTTAACTTTGTTAGGCTTACATTCTTCTAGAAAATTACGTACTATCCTAAATTTTAAATAAAGGACGTCATATATTTAATGAAACTAAGAGCATTATCGAATCGAAAGGCTGATTTAGCCAGCTTTTAAAGCTCAATTATTAATGAGATCGCTGTTGCTATGTAACTGCGTCATAAATTATTAAACTACGATCGAGCAAAGACTTTAAATAATGTAAATATTTTTATTACCAATTGATTATAAATGCGTAGTAGACTTTTATATATTTACGATTTTAATATCGGAAAATTTGATGACCACAACATGATGTAATCAGCTGTGAACATTAAACCGTATAACCCCATGACCTGAATTTAAAATGCCCCTAATTAGCCTATAAGTGCTAAGGCTAAGTATTTTTCTATTTTTTATGGCGTAATCATCATATTATTTACAATAATATTATCCAGCCCCGTCTGAAATGTTTACATTATTTTATTCATTTAAGTCAATGCACTCGATCGTCTAGATATGATATGGTAATTTTTTCTTGTTCAAAACAGTATTGGATGTCATTTTATGTACGGTACTAGGCAGCTTATCTTAATTAATTGCATTTATTAGTTGCATACAGAAATTGTTAATTTATAATCATGTATTTTAATTAATGTTCCAGTGATAAGTCTGTGATGGATACAGTTACTCAATTTGTCTATGACATAGTTCCCCAAGTTACGCAGGTAAATAAGTGATGCCCTTTTTTTAGTTTTTGGTTTTTTATAACATTGGTGAATTGTTAGCCTAGGGCCCTAGGCTACACAGGGCCCAATATTTTTCTAGTAAAAAAAATTGTAAAATTTGTTTCCTTATTGCTAAGGTAAAGGCCTTAGAGAAGAGCATAATTAGTAGGCTATTGCTATTTCTCTTAGTTTTTCCTTAGAATTGGACCTGAATTTTCCCAATTTTTTGTCCAAAGTTCAGCAGAGGACAGAGACCTGTCCACCAGTTGCAAAATTTGTTTCCATATCACTCAGTTAAAGGCCTTACGTTAGAGAAGAGCATTGTAATTATTGCTATTTCTCTTAGTTTTTCTTAGAATTGGACATATGAATTTTCCCCATTTTGGGTTCACAGTTCAGCAGAGGTCAATTGCATGTAAACTCATGATGTAGAGTGAAATATTTACAGGGACTCTAGCAAAGTATAGGCTATGCCATAGCCTACTAGCCTAGCTATTTATGTGACTGATGAGTAATGAACAGGTCTGGACCTCTGAGGAACATGCTCCCAGATTAATATTTATTTTCCTTGTAGCCTATAATAATAACACAGCTGTTTTTAAGTTCATTAATATTATAAATTCCATTTGCAGCAGGTCTGTGGCAATGCTCCTAAACTTGAAGAGAAGGACATTATCCTGTGGGTCAAGTTTACTAGTGCTGATATCAATGGTAATTTTTTAGCCTACTGTAGCTATTTAAAAATATCAGGGTTTCATTATAAACATAATATTATCAGAAATTATGATTAATTTGGGATCCAGTTCTAAGTACTAAAAATAGAGGTGGGAAATTTCATTTCAAATTTCATGAAATTGAAATTTAATCAGGACATTTTTATAGAAAAACACTGGAAAATTAGTAATTTACCATCAATAAATTTTTTACAGTAATACATTTACCTTTTAAAAAGGACTTAACAAGTTCTGAAATATACAAAACATAATTACGTAGGCTAAAACATGCAGAAATATGTCTAATTTTGCCCAAATTTAGTCATTTTGCAATTTGAATCGTTTCAAATTTCATTTCATCAAATTTAACTTTTAAATTTCATTTCAAATTTCACTCGGCACACCTCTAACCAAAAATAAATTAAAATTATAACCAAGCCAGCCCCAGTGCTTGCCTCTGAATCGAGTTCAGATTCAAACCCCGGCTGGTAAGAATTTTCGGGTGAGTGAAATTCTTAAAGTGGCGGCTCCTTCTGATGAGAGTTTTATAAAACAAGGTCTTGTATACGAGTAGATCCCCTTTGCACTGTACACAACATTAAAGAACCCTATACAGAAATTTAAATTGTAAATCCTGTCCTTGAGGCAAAATTTAAAATCTCATCTCATCGTGGGGTTATGACCTTCGTTGACGCTTACCACGACGTTAAAAAATCAAATCAAACAAATACAAAAATATCAGGGTCACTTTAATTTATCAGTCTTTTAAAAGTGATTAAATTGGATCCAGTCAGAAATTCCAAAAATAAATTAACATAATAACTTGTTTTTATTTTAGATATGGCAATTTTTACAGATACAAATCACCACAATGGAAACACGCCTCCATTACTACTAGTAATTGGTTATGTAAATGGAATTCAAGTTTGGACTGTACCTGTAAGCTATGCCAAAAATACTTAATGACCTTTCTAGACCTAAAGTGTACATTTATTATTTTTTATAGGCAAATGGCGAAGCGCAAGAAGTTTTGTCCATTAGGCAAGGACCAGTTAGAGGATTTTGTTTTCTACCATTACCTGATAAGAGTAAGAACATATTTTGTCTCAACTCTGTTAAAAGAGTATTTGGGTTCGAGTTGAAGTGAGTTTGTACCAAGCCCATTGATTTTCCCTTTAATGACCAAGCCAGAGCTAGTGGCTTGGAGGTTGCATGTTTGCCTCAGAACCACAAGTTTTCTGTTAAAAATAATATCCTGCCGGGCGAGGCTGATAAAAATTTATGGGTGAGAGAAATTCTTAATGTTGAGACACTTTCGGATAAGAGTTAAAAAAAAAAACCGAAGTTCTCAATTGCTCTCTGGGAGTCTCTGCACATTAAAGAACCCACATAGGGCCTACAGGTTATTAAAGAGCAAATATCATATAGAATTAACCTATTTCGATTAATAAATGAATAAATACAATTTATTACTTTTTATTGAACCGCCACTTTACTTTTTATTTTAAAATCTAATACAGCATTTTTTATATTTTAATGACGTCATTACGTTTTTGAATGTATACCCCGTACTTTAACAGGTGCATGCGCTCGCGTACAAATGCACTTAATAAAATTAGGTCTATGAGACTTTATGACACGAAATAGCTGTTTTGTTTTATTGCATAAAAAAATAAACAAAACAATGACCAAATAATTATGAAAGTTTGATAAAATGTAATTAATACCTTTCCTTGATAGTTTAAGATACTTATGGTTAACATCCTGATCATTAATTCTTCATAAAATAAGCTCTTTAAATCCTGTCCCTGAGACAAAATTCACTCCGTCGTCGGGTTATGACCTTCTTTGTAGCCTGTCGCAACGTTTAAAAATCAAATAAACTCAAACAATCTTTTATGTGAGAGTTTAAACCCGAGGTCCCTCTGTGTAGAAAACCATTTGCACTTCCATGAACCCTTATGTATGGGCACAGATAGTACTCAACACAATATAATTTTACTACGGTACAGTAATATAATAATTAAAATTTCAGGCTTAAACACACAAGATATTCTGGCAAACAAGAGGCCTTTAGTCGCATTCACAGATAATTCCAGGTAAATTAACTTAATTTTGTAGTGAATCTAGTGAATAATATTAATCTATCAAGGGGGAATTCTTACGAGAGTGAAATTACAAAACTTTATATTTTTTTCCAGCCCTGGAGAACCCTTTGCAACAGTTATCTTTATGTCTCTCTTGCACGGCGAAGCGGTTAATAAGATAGTTCACAAGAAACAAGTATTCAATATCTGTGCCAATAAAAGGTAAAATTTTTGTCTGTAGCATGGAAAATGAAGTGTACATAATCATATTTTGAACGTAAAATGTTCCCCTTTTCATGATGCATTTCGAATTTTTCAAAAATTCTACTCTAGAGGCACAAAAAACGCCTCCAAAAGCTGCACCGTATGACGTCAAAGTGTGGTGTAGGGCCCTGTATCGAGACGGGTATACTCATCCGCCATTTTGTTCCATACACTTTTTTGGTCCTAGCGACTGCTGGAATTGAAAACTCAGCGATCCATGGCTTTATTTTTTCCTTTTATTCATTAATTATTCGTAATATGTGACTTTTGTTGTAAATTTTATTATATAACTTACAATTTGGAGCTCAAGCCGCCATTTTGTTCTGATTTTT
The DNA here is from genome assembly GCA_034698405.1 of Symphylella vulgaris. Lineage (NCBI taxonomy): Eukaryota > Metazoa > Arthropoda > Symphyla > Scolopendrellidae > Symphylella > Symphylella vulgaris. The sequence goes on along the minus strand of JAQGBM010001662.1, from coordinate 5,026 downwards.
TCTCTATGGAGTGAGTATACCCGTCAAGATGTAGGGCCCTAGTTGCTACTACTTGTCGACTTGTTTGTTGATATATTTTAGATGCTTCAAGGGCACGACATCTACCTTCCAAAAATTTTACCAACTCTTCGTACTTGGGTACTTCATTGGTGACTAACGATAACTCCCATTGTTTCCGAGATTCTGGGTCTAATTTCTCAACCATCAGGAGCGTCTAAAAATTTCTCAACCATCAGGAGCGCCTAAAAGTGTGCTCCACTTATCAGTAGGCTCTTTCAACACAGTGAGGGACATGAGATTTTCAGACATTGTGTCTAGTAATTTCCGTAAATTAGCTGCTGAATCACTCTTCATCGTAGAGGCATATGGATTATGGAGCTGTCATGGCTGTTAACGATAATACGTCTGTTATCATACTTTTCAATGAGACTGTCGAGCGCAAGTTTGTAATTGGCATCTGTAGTAAACAGCGCCTGTACACTACGTAAAGCATCACCCTTTAAAGAGCTCTTTAAATACTGCAATTTTTGTGCGTTGCTCAGGTTAACCTTGTCGTGTACAAGAGCATAAAAAAGATCAATAAAAGAGGTCCAGTTTGTGTAACCTCCTTCAAAAATGGGTAGGTTAATTTTGGGCAACTGCACCTGGCTTGTATGTGATTCCATATTTAAGATAGTCTGTGCTGGGGGAGTTATTGGTGCGGGTGCTGGCTTCTTGGCCAAAACATGATTCAAAATGGCTTTACTTTTAGCATAACCTTCTATAAATTTATTTCTCTCGACTAAATGGGCATTTAGCTCTTCTGCGGTGCATTTTTCCTCAATAGTCGTAAAATTTTGTTTGTCGATTTGATTTTTTAACGTCGCGGTAAACGAAGGTCATAACCCGACGACTGAGTGAGATTTGAATTTTGCCTCGGAGACAGGATTTACAGACCAAACTGGAGGCGGTGGTGGTGGACCCTTTTGAATTCGTCTCCGTTTTGGGGGATTTAATTTAATCCCATTGCAGGAATCAAAGAGCTCATCGAAGCACCGAAGAACTCCATCGTAGGCGTTGCTACAGAAGGGAGAAGGTTAGCAGCGATTTGCATGCCCATGCCTGCAGCAACACTGTTGCTTAAGACCTGAGCAGCCAATCGAACGCTCATCCCTTTTGCACCTTTGCCGTACATGTGATCGTCGGTTAACTTGCGAGCAGACTTAAAATGTTGGGTTTTATCCCGGCGATAAAAAGTTTTATGTGCTCCATATCAACTACCCTGTCGGGTTTGTCATCTAACCTTATATTAGCTTATCGGGTATGTGATTTAGAACAAGATATACGTTATTCTTTAAATCCCTCACAACGGATTTGAGGAGATGTGGGGGGTCAAATAACCCATACACTCTTGATCCAGTTAGACCAGACAAGAAGGCTTATTTTCCGTAATACCATACTTATTGAAGAGGCTTCTGTTGCTCCCTGCCTGGTCGCATAAAATTGCCCGCATGTTGAGACCAACGTTTGTCAATTCTCGAATGCAATCGTCGATGATTGATTTAAGCTTTACCCATCCCACCCTTACTAAAAAAAAACCAATGGGAAGCTTCTTTTGGGCCTTCACCCACCTGACCATAACCACAAGAGCTTCACTGGCTGTTCTTTCTGTTGTTTCTGTACCATCATCTTCAAAGCCAGAAACACAGTCCAGCTTACTATTGTATTCTTTAAAAGTCTAAAATAAACTCTTTAACTTTATAAACACTGTTTATAGGGAGATTGTGTTTATTATATTTTTCATTGTAACTTATGTCATAATGAAAATAAAATAATATTTATTTTGATTGATTGATTTTTTTTTTTACATTTCATTTAAAGAAAAAATTAATTTTACCTGGTCTTTTTAGCAGGTGGACCCTTTTCTTTTTCATTGGACGCATTTCGTTCATTGTCAGCTTCTGTTGGCTGCTGAAATATACAAATGTTTTATTTAGATTTAATATGCATTAGTGTACACATTAGTGTACAGGCATTGACTAAAGATTTGAGTAAGCTTAATAAAATTCCTGCGAAGATTTAGTGTATAATGTACAATATACTTTTTCATTATATAGAGTAACACTCAGGATCGTCAGTAAAATTAATAATAAAATCTTAAATTTTGCACTTCATAAAAAATGATTAATTTTAATTTTAATTATTCATAAAACTTTAGAGTAACATAATAATAAGTATAAGAAGCTATGGATGCCGTTTTTATAAACGGAGGAAAACTTCAAAAATAGCAGTTATCTATTATCTAGAGGATAAAAGGATGCATACTTCAATAAAAAAATGTTAGTAATATTTTTGTGTACCCGACCGAGGTAGCTGTGTGCTGTTTAAGCCATGTAATCTCCTGCGTCAAACTGTAAAAGTATAAAATAAATTGACGATAAATATTCACTTTGCGTTATATTTACATAATTTATACTAACCCTTCAACGGCAATGGTCAATGCTTTGATGGAAGAGTCCAACTATAAAACATTAGGTACATTCAAAACTTCATTACACCATCAGTCAACGGATTTCCAAAGAAATCGTAAGCATAACTGGGTCATAGTTGAATTAAGAATATTTGGATCAGAACAGAGATTATCTGATGATGAGAAGAGGATTCTCCCTCCAACAGTATAAGGATTTAATGTGCAATAGGTGTCTTTACTACTCCAGTCGGCGGTCTGATGCAAATCAAAAAATTTCCTGTTTGCTGCTGCCCCATCTGCAATGGCTGTTAGGATTTTTGCACCAATTCCTTCCAGGTGCATTACAGCTTTCCAGAATATGGGATAGATCTGGTCACCAGTAATTCCGGTAGTCGCAAAATGAGCCACAGGAATCTTTAGTCCCGATGACAATCCCCTCATCATCACGACTAATATCTGCGTGGCTAGAGGTGGAGGCACATTCTGCTTTCACTCGCAGGCCCTCTCATAAGCTGCAAGCTCGTTACCAAGGTTTATGTATCTAATCAATTCCCCTGTAGATATGGAATACACTAGGTCACTCTTAATGTGAATTTCATCAAGCAATAAACCAAAGTAACGTTGCCAGTCATGTGGACAATTTTTATCAAGCTCCTCCTTGATATGACGGAAGACATCCACCTTGAACCCTGTACCAGACTCCATATAATTGGAATAATCAAACAAAGTACGCTCTGAGGGCAGCTCTACAAAGCCACTTTGCCTCAAAGCTGTGTATCCAGCTGCTGATGTCATTTTCAGGTGGAGGCAGAGTCGAATCATCATGGATGCCACCTCATTCCTTGACCTTTCCCTTTCTGGAAATGACCTTCACCTGCTCTTGCCAGAATAATTTCTGGAATAGCGTTAACTTGCTTTCTCCTACACAGCGTTGCAATGCATCTGACAAAGAAGTTGTTAGTGGTGCCCCTTCTGATTTGATCTTCTTCCTAATATTTCGCAAATAATCTGAATAATGCTTCGCATTTTTTTATTATGGTAAAAACCATCTGAGATGCAAATATTAATGCATCTTTATTTAAATATCATACTAGGGTGGCTTCTTTATACATTTCGTTGCCAGTATCTGTATTTAAGCTAAATAGCTTGCAACGGGGGCAACATTTCGGAAGTATACATTTTAGAACGTATCCAGTGAGCATGTACAAAATATTTTCTTCCAAAATGTCATGCCCATTTGATAAATACCTTAAGTAGCATGAAACTTTGTTTTAGAGGACTTTTTTAGTGATGTTAATAAGTTCACTTGATATGCGTCGTTATCTTTATCATAACTGGATCTTTTCACATCTGCACTGTATTAAGTTAAACAAATTAGCCTTAAAGCTTGTCTAGCATTGGGTTTTGTGCAACCCTTTGGCTGGACTGTGGAGAACAAACACTCGAGGGCATCCTGGTTAAGGCGCGACGTGAGAGTGAACTTAATACAACTATCTACGATCTTCTGATAAATCGCTCTCAAAAATTCCGGGTAATTTGCTTCATTTTCGTTAGAGTTCACACCGTCCGATGTAAAATTCCAGTTTGGGAGACATGTGGAGCACACTATTTTGAAAAGCTTTATATAACGATTCGGACATTCCTAGACATTTATAATGTACCCATAAGTCACATATATAGAACTGCTGCCTATGGGATAGTCTCGTAGTTTGTTAATATAAAAAGTGACATTTGTGATATGATCGCAAAACCACTTGCTGTCAGGCCTTGTTTCTTTCGCTTTTTCGTCATAGTCCATTGTTTCCATTTTATATATAGGAGGATTAGACATTATTTTTTCCCAATATTGTCTTTCGATATGCTCATTTTCTGGAGTTCGGTATCTGTGCGGTATCTGCAACCATTTAAAAAAATGGCTGCCGATATTAAAATCTAATTTTTTAAATCATTATCTGTAACATATAAAATCCCATATTAATCTAGAGTAGGAAAATAGGCATTCATTCTGTGAGCCAGTTGGAGTAGCTGTAATTTTCTTGTTGCTTTCTTTTGGTGGTAACTTGGAGTTTGTTTTTACGTTTTCTGGCCTCCTCGCTACGAATTTGGCAGAGGTAATTTTCCGTGGGAATTGTAAAAAAACGATTGTGTGACTTTTTCGTGATCGTTCTTCAAGTTTCGAATGACAGACATTACATTTCCGCTTCATACATTTGTCTGAATTCTCATCACAAACAACTTCGCTGATAAGATCTCTAACCGATCCAATTTTTATAGACCACTTCACACCCTTCAAAAGGAAGATCAGATTTTTGCAGTAAGGACAGCAGCATACCAGCTGATCCTTACTACCAAAATGTCCACTTCAGCAGGCCTAAGCTCACAAAATTTGGAGATACCAATCACAAGTTCAGGATTGTCTAGCTTGAATAAAATATATGCTTCCTTCAGATTGAACATAAACGGACGCTTCTGAAGAACCTGCATAATATATAATTTCATAATAAAATTAAAATTCACTAAAAGTTGGCTAAAATGTTTTATATACACAATTAAAAAGACGAATACATTAATAATAAA
>JAQGBM010001661.1:0-10295 GCA_034698405.1 Symphylella vulgaris | reverse complement strand
TCTATTGTGAGGAGGGAATATGGCGCCAGCGAGCGCGCGCTCTCTCCTCCAACAGCACGCATTTTCAATCATCTTGGAGAATATGGCGGCTACATGAGCAGGTGCATGGTCACTTTCTCTCCCATACCACGGCTATGAGACCTTCCCTTCCTCCTCTTACTTACTCTAATTATTCAATGAACTGACTGATATGTCCAATTATGAATCTTGTAACTTTTACGCTTTTACTCGTACTCTTTTTACTTTGTACTCTTTTACTTGTAGTTTTCAAGCTAGGATTTCTAATGCCGATAGTTCGACTGAATCTAAATTAATATACCGATCGGTGATGGAACCATAATGTTTTCCTCATCGAGGCGATTTTTGTAGGGCCATACGTCAAAACGAGACCAATGACCATAAACAACAAAATTGAAAAAAATGGTCCGTCAAGTTAAATTCAAGAAAATCAGCTAATCGGTTTTCGAGATCCTGTGGTGAGTCACCATCTGTCACCACTGGTGACAGATATTGACAACTTCAAAACAAAAATCTTGGCTTAAATAACGTTGGGGCTGAGGGCTTAAAAAGCTCTCTAAATCTGTTTGTTTGTATTTTATTTAACGTCGGCCTAATTCTGGATGCTACTAAGGCTAAACACCGACGCAAGGGGAGCCTTCACCACCTTCCTAGCCGAAGGGACAGGATTTACAGACCTGTATGAGGGTTCTTTAAACAGTGCAGAGTGCAAAGGGGATCTACACGGAACCTTGGTTTAAACTCTCATCCGAAGGAGCCGCCACCCAAGAAATTTCCACATCCTAAAATTTCTACCGACCTCGCCCGGGTTTGAACCCGCAACCTTAGGGTCCGAAGGCGGGCACGTTAAATCTAGACCAGCGGCGCCGGCCTCTCTAAATCTCTCTTGAAACATCTCAACGTCTTAAACTTGAACAATGAGGGAAAATATACAGGAGAAGTTATTGGGAATACCCTTTATTTTGCATTATAGACTATGTCTGATAACCTCGCGTTATTTTCTTTCGAAGATATATATTTTTTTCTTCTCTTTTTGCCTCGAAGGGTATGTTTGATTACATACTTTGTAAAATACCTAGATCCATATTTACATGTATAATCTGTCTGGGAGAGAAGAAAGTAAGACGTCTTCGAGAAGAAGCGATGGAATGCTTCCGTTCTCGAACTGGATTTTTGTTGATTTGATTCGTACGTGATCTCTGCCTTCGTTAACGATATTAAATTGAAGAAATCGTTATGGATCATTGAAGTCATTGAAAGTATGAAGAAGGTATATATTATAAAGTGATGTTAAAAGGGGGGAAAAGACTCTTCCCTGCACATTTATCTTTTAACTTATTTAATTTATCGTGCTGTACGAGTTAGTTAAAAGTTTCTGATGAAGTTTTTCTTAAGTTTATGTAATCAATTATTTAATATGTATATAGGCACTTCAGACTCGTTAATTTATTTAATTAATCAGTTTCGCGGTTTCTAGAAAGAAAAATAAGTCTAATCTGTCGTGTAAGTTCAGAAAGTATTGTATTCCATGTTGGTTTTTATCCAATTGGACTTAACTGTATGTTAAGACAATAAGATTTGGCAATTAAAATCATCTTTGAACGGTGGAGTCGCCGAGACAGCTGGGGCATGGTATTCTGCCAGGCGATGGCGCCGTAGGATCCGGGTTTGATTCCCAATACATCCCATACTGGTTCACAAAGTTGGCCGAAGTGGATGTTTCTAACTGGTTGTTATGATGTCTTTGGATTAAAAAAAAACAGTTCTAATTGCTATTTTGGGGGGTTATTCCTTATTAAAATCATCTAATTAATCCATACCCAGGGGCGTAGGGAGGGGGAGGGGATTGGGGGGATAAATCCCCCCACCAAATTTTCTGAGGAGGAAAAAAACCGTATTACCATGGAATTACATGTTCTGAACAAAAATTAATTTAACTTGTAGGTGCTTTTGTGCTTTTTTAGCCCCAAAAATTTTCGCCTCGGGGGTAGTCGCATCTCCCAATATTTTATACCTTTGAAAATAAAATTATAACTCCCCATGAATACCCCCCAACTGAATTTCTGTCCATACCCAACCCTATAACCTATAAGTCAGGTAAAAGTTGGCCTTCGAGGGGTTGGGTTTGGGAGAAATCCTTGATATGACTAATTTTTACTAAATAATCTCAAGTTTATCAACCCTGAATAATTTTAGAAGTTAATTCTAAAGAATCACTTTTATATTTGAGAACTAACAAACATTCGTCCTGTATAATACCAGCCTTTTGATTTTCCATAGAACTTTAAAGTTTTCTAATTTACCACTATAGGCCTACAACGTTCTACCGTACTTTTGTTATTTTCGTATAAATGTTTAAATATTTAAAGATACGAATTTTGACTCTGCTGAAAGATCCATATTATATAAAAGTTTTCTTTCATATTTTACCATCATTACTAATTTGATTTTTAAAAAAATATAAAGAATTATTATACAAGATGTATATAAGCAAAATATTCTAATATTCCCGTATGCATATACTTTAGTAAAATATTAAATATTAATAATAAATAAATATATCCCTCCAATCTGGTTTAAACAAAAAAATCTTCTTGATGTAAGCCCTAATTTTTTTGTTTTTGTAAACATTCGCAAAACTTTAATGCGCATATATCAAAAATTAAATTTTAAGACTTGGAAATCTAAAGTTTGATCCCTTTATTTTATATGCATCATGTATAAAGTAAAAATAACGGTTTTTCTGATAAGGAAAAAAAAACAGTATTACTGAAACAAAGTATAAATACATCTGACGTAAAGCTTATCACTGCTGGTGGAGCAATATTATACAGGTGAATCCTTAGATAGAAAAAAATGCATATACAAGGGATTGAATAGATGGGAATGTTGGGGTAAAGCAGCAGAGGAATCTATACGGCATGGATAAACAAGCGGGAATATAACGTCGGTGCATATATAGGAAGGAAATGCAAATTACCCGGGATTTGCATAAAATATTGCCAGGCGTATACGTTTAGACAGAGGTCTGTATGTATATATAGGTAATACCCTCTATAATATTATAGAGGAACTCTGATATTATGGTAAAAAAAATCCCTGTTCTACTTTATGCAAAAAGATCGCTGTTCGGTCTCTCATGTGCTCCCGAGTTTTTTCATAATACAATGAATATTGGGTCCGATGGATTTCTCTTCTCATGTGATATAGACCAGCATACAGGCGTCACGTGAACCGTACATGAAAAACGTAAAACTATTAGTATGATATCGCTTTTACTCGCACGATTTATTTATTCTTTTTTTTTCTTTATTTTTATTAATGGCTTTCGAGATATCGAGCATTATTTCGTATCCTTATTATAATGCAATGCAAATGGTTTTCAATTTTTTATTTGTTGTATTTCCCAGTGAAGTAATACATTTAGGGAAGAAGACTTCGTCTAAAAAGAAATTGGACAAGAATAACGAATGAATTTAGGGGTAGTCCATAAAGGACGTCCGGTGATTTTTCGTAAAATTTGACCCACTCCCCCTGTTCGGCAAAGTCCTAAACTTACATACCCCTTCCACCTCCCAGTGGGGGGTTCGGCCAGTGCCGAACGTGCTTTATGGACGACCCCTTATTGAAAATGGTATTCTTAATCAGTATTCGAAGTACTTTTTAGGGCAGCTAATCGATGGGCAAAAAATTGTTAGTCATGTATAATAGCCTATATTGTTAGACCTGTATAAGGGTTCTTTAATGGGACGGGAACGAAGATTGTCGCTGTCAGTAAAGGCCAAAATAAGTTCGGAAATCTTTACTGATCTTTACCTTTGCGGTAAAGAACAACGAAGGTTCGTCAACAACGAAGGTTCGTCATAACCAGATGACGGGGTGAGATTTGAATCTTGCCTCAGGTCAGGGACAGGATTTACAGGCCTTTTCAGGTTCTTTAACGGGACGGGACATGAACGGGGACGGGACGGGAACGGAACGGGAAAATAAGTTCCCGGACGAAGGATGGAACGGGTCAGCTAGTTAGTTATAATAATAATAAATGGGTTGACGAAGTAACACGGTGTTTTGATAACGAACGACTCTGACCCAAAATAAGGATACACCTTATGAAAAGTTTTCAGCTTCTGAAATCTGAATAACTTAGGGTGAAGTGCACCAACGATAGTTAACTCCAATATATCAAATATATTATATTCTTTCCACCATGGTTAACTCTTAACCAGCGGTTTCAACTGGTCAGGTGCGCCATATTGCATCGATTGGTTAACCTATGCTTTTAAGTAATGGTTTAACCTTAACTATCTTTGGTGGCTGGTGTACTCCACCTTTACTAGCCTACCTTTAGTCAGTAAGTTCGTCGTGAGAAGATAAGGAAAAAGTTTTGATTAAAAGTAGGATGGTTACATCAGTATCGATGTAATATCATGAGCATACACCATGCTCATGATCTCATCTAATGTTATATGTTTGCTTAAGAAGAAGAAGAAATGAGCAAAAAGAAATATTTGGCAATCTGAGGCTGCTGCAAAAGTTGTTTAAGCAAGTATAGAAGAGAGACAAACACTAATCCTCATGAACCGAACCGATAAACGTCTCTTCTACATCCAATTTTGAAGAAGTAGGATTGCTTCGAGCACCGGAATCAGACTGCCGAAATGATTAAAATTTCATTGAGGTCTAATTATAACATACCGGTGTACAGCATGTAGGTCCCGGGGAAAATGAGCAGGGATCAATCTATGAGAGTGCAGTATGATGGGAAGGGGAGGGAGGGGAAAAGAAGGGGATGATAGAGAGATTGACTTATACGCAAGAAGAGTTCTATAAGTACTAGAAAAATAAAGTTACAAGGTAAATACGAGTTTGCAAAAAGGAAATAAGCGAAGGTAAATGACATATTAGGCTATAGGTTATACCCAGCATGAGTTGAATAAAGCATAAGATATCATGTTTACAACATATCTATGGGGATGAGAGAAAACTGCTCATTTTGCTAGAGAGTTGATTAGGTTTTTTTTCCTTCTGTCATGTTAATAAGTTATTAATAAAATATATGGACATAGTCGTACTGGTGACGCAAGGGTTTCTTATAGACAATATATATCTGCAAACTTTTTGTACGTATAATATAGACAAGAAATAATTATAGTTCTATGTTGTTTGTTAACCAAGATATTCTCTCTAGGGATATTAACTTAGATTCATTTTGGTTATACTGGAGAAAAAACAATGTTATTGAATAATATACCGTCGTATACACAACATTAATTAATAAAATATATATTGCCTTATATAAATGTCTGATTAGGTTCTACATAATAGGGAAGAGTAAACATTATTTCTGATTATTTATATACCCTCTATTATTTTTGTCACAAAACATTTGACAGCCCTTTGGATTAAACTTTAGTAGAAGCTAGTATTGTTGTGAACCCTGCGAACCGTTAGACTTGGCAATCACCTCCTTCCTCGATTAAAAAAAAGCACTCTAGTCCTTGTTTACCCATCTACTCCGAATGACATAATTTGTGAACATCCCCCATGGTGAAACCCTTTATAGCAGTCTGGTTATATGGACACCTTCTCAAAAAAATTAAATCTCAATTTATTTTTGTTGGCCCCTAAGTTAAGTCACAGTATGTTCATTGGCGACGAGAGGAGGCGCAAGGGGGGCAGTATCCAAGGGGCCCGGGGTTTTGAAAGGGCCCCGGAGTCTCAAAAGGAGCCCGGGCTTGAGAATTTTTAACTCTAAAAATTAAGGGGTAGGTGCCTTAACCCCCATAATTTAAAAAGCTCGAAATTTGACTAGCATGCCAAAAAAATGTTCGCCTGCGGCGCCTACGGAGTGGGTTGCGGGACTGGCATAGTATTTTTGACAGGGGGCCGGTGCTGGCTCTCGACGCCCCTGAATGTTTAGGCCCTAATTATTATTTTCGATATAGGACCACTTAATTACACCTATGGTGTAGAAAATACAATTATTTTACGTATTGTATATGACTAACAAATAATAAGTAAGTTAGCCTAATGTGTATTACCCAATTCATGTTCAAGTTCATGGACTTCATGTTAATAAGAATTAACCCCATACAGTTTTAGGTTCATTTAACTTTCGATTTCCTGATCGTGAAAGTTTATTTGGGATTATAGCCTATCTTTGGGATAAATTTAATCAATTGATGTCTGTCTTATTGTAAAGAATATTTATTAGTCACGTTGTTACTGCTTTAGAAATAAAATACCATATTATACAATACATGATTGTATGTGAATCGGAATGTGAAAAGAGGTATAGATTTATGCTGCTAAAAATTAATGAACTGTTACATACTTCAAATATTCAATAGCATCTACCAAATAGTCGTATATGTTATTCAGAGACCATTGAATTCGTGGGAAACGACAAGTTCAATACAGAGATTTCATATTATATTATAAATTTATAATATTGTAATATTACACTTTGTGTATAGACTGAGCCACCCATGCATGCGTCATAAAGTAAATATTGAATCTAGGTGCAATGTATCGTTATTACAACATGCCAGAATAAAATCATATTGGATTTTAGATCGGTTCATTTGGAAGTTGATTTACTATTAGGAATGTCAATGCTTATTTTAACGTCGTTATTTTTCTGCTACAGAGGCTAAACACTGACGCCAGGGGATGATGTCTTTCATAACCTTTCTGTGGCAATAACTGTTCTCGTATAACTTTAATAGAGTATTGTTTTAGTCAGGCCTCCGAGTTTTAGTTTAGTCTGATACGGTATAGTGTAATTTGTTTTTAATTAGGAAGTGTAATTAATAGGGGGCCGAGTGGCGAAGTGGTTAATGCGCCCGCTTCGGATGCCAAGGAACCGGGTTCGAGACCCGGCTGGGGTGAAAAATTTTTCCGAGTCCTATGGGATTGCCCCTGGTATGTACAACGAAAAGAGAAGGGCTCTGGTCATACCCGCACTCGTGTGAATTTGTTTGCACGCTAAAGACCCCAGCCTTGAGCTGGCAAAATTGTCCCTCTCCGGACGTCAGCCTTGCAAGCCGGTCCTGATTAAATGCTACCGTAACTACTTTAAAAATGCCGACCCCTCACCGGGAAAAGGCTAATGGATATGGTGTTGATACCTGTATTCTAAATTTATGACTTATCTGACCACTGATGCCATAATTATTATTATACTGTATCTTGTATATTACATACAATTTCAATTATTTCAATTTCCCTTTACAGTTTCCTCTATTTTGGACTTCAAAAGTAAGTGAGTAACTTACATATAAGATAAGTATGCACTATTATAGACTATGCAGATTAAATTAATAAATCTTGTAGTACTAAATTCCTTCGGTTTACCGTTTAATACCCTATAGGCTACACAGTATACACGCATACCTTAAAATGTAAATTACCGGTAGTAAATTTATTGTGAACTGCGAGGTAAATTCGGCTGAATCCAGCACATACACAGTTTTATAGCAACATTTGTATTTCGTACCTAAAACAAGATTGCCTGAACCAATTCCAATAATACAAACCATGAAACCAACAAGCATAATAACTGTAAAAGCATAATAGTAAAAACAAAACAGATAATAACTATAAACAAAATCATATACAAACTATTCCCTGCTGTAGTTTCGAAGAATTTAGCCATTTAATTCGATTTTTTTATAGGTAAGGCTCTTATAATACAAATGGCATTGAGGTCTTATTACGTTTCAACTTTTTCAAGCTAAAACACTGATTTTCCCTAAAAGTATCCCAACAAATTATTCCGCGAGTACCGGTAGTTAATAGGAATGGGAAATCTATGGGGCCTAATAGGACCTATCAACTCACATTAGGGGTACGTAAACAACATAAAACGATACATATCCATTCGATTCGAACCCACAACCTGCTGGAGAGTTGGGCCTACTGGGACGGAAATTATAGCTGTGCCATTAATAGATTCATTAACTCTATAAAATTTCTTTGGGCCTCTCATTTCCTGTATTATACAACAAGGGGTATCATGCAGCACAACTTTGACCCTCACCAACACGCACATTAAGCTGATTTAGAGCTACCGTTTGCCTGATATTATTTATGCCGCAATTAATTTATAAGCCTGTAATTTGTCACGAGGTTCATAAAGTAAGATATACCTAAGCACGATTTTTCTTCCGAAGGCATGGGATAATAATGTATAGCCTACAGCATGCAGCTAGAAGACTCCTGGACAAATTCTCTTGCAACTATGTAATGAGATAGTATTTAGGTCGTTTCAGCCAGGTAATACACACGAAATATCAAGGTTAGAGAGAGATATACCTCAACTAGCTTTAAGACCGTTGATAAAGGCCTGAGTGATAAGTAACGTCTAGGCTACTCTAGTATTACATAGAAGCTATGTTACCCATGTACACCACATTAAGTTTGCACACCAGCATAAGAAGGGCTATGGCATTGGGAAATACAGAAATAGTGCAGCTAGGTACAAGAGGGGGATTAGCAATAATTTGAAAGGGGTAGGTCTCCAAAATTATCATAGGGAAAAAGTTTGAAAATACATCCAAAACAAGCAGGTAGAGTTCATTTTATTCTTACAGTTGCGCATTCTTTCGGCGCAGCGAATATATAACTTACCTTCAGCAAACTAAAGCAGAGGAGTTCAATCATAGCAGTGCCCCAAATTCTCTTTTTCCAGTTTGAAGTCATAAAACCTTTAATAGCTTAGTTGGGTATAGAGAAGCAAGTTAATCGAAACATGGACTACATACTGTATTACGAAAATCCACTAGGTTTTTGAATGAGATTTACGAATTTGCTGTAGACTACAGTAAAATTATTATTAACTCAAAGCATACGATAGCTTTTTTTAAACTATAATGTGACGGTATCCGGCCATATGACCCAATGACTCCATAATAAACAACAAATTCCACCCAGTAACGTACTCTGTAGGGGTAAAAAATCATCCGCGGGTAGAATCCCCTCCAGAATGAACTTCCGGCCCCAGACCCCCCACCCCGTAGACCAAACATCCCGGCAAGGTGGATTTTGGATGGGGGCATAAAGGCCTAGAACCAACGTGACATGTCACCGTAAAGTGTAAACTCAAGTAATAAAGCTTTGAACTAGATTTGAATTAGGTCTACATCTACGATTCTACGTAACTGAATTTACAAGGGAAGATGTGTTCGTTTTACCGGCTTTACTCCATATTTAGCAAATATTATAAATGTAAACAAACAAACAATGAAGAGAAATTTTGGGGTTGGTAGCTAAAAACGGGGATTACTCGGAAACGTACCCCGCTGTTCATTTTAATCCGCGTGCTTAGAATTTTCAAGTATTTTTTTAAAAGCATCCATTTCCGTGGGAGCTGAACCAACTAGACAATCCACTTTTTTTGTGTTTGATATTCCCCCTATAGCACGCTAATCCCTTATAGTACTAATCTTCAGCATCTATTGATGGACACACGCTTCGTAGTATTTTTTCAAACAGCTCTTTTTACAATTCGGAGAATGACGAAGGGGACCCTTGCAGCACTCTTCACCACACCTCTCCCTTTTAGAGTCCTAGCCTAGGTCGTTGTGGAAAATTAAGAATGAGAGAACTTCTGTTTATATTCAGTTTATCACCTTCCATTCAGTTTTTACAAAAAAATAAAGGTAGGTATGTTCTGTGTTTTATTATCCCCATACAAAACAGTATCCGGACGTTTGCGACACTGAATGGTACTCGTATTGTTATGCAAAGTTGAAGTTTCAATTCTGTATAGCCATAATACTTCTAAACGTCCTATGCTCCAGAGTTTACCTAAGCAGTGTGAGGTAATGTATCTGAATTCATAGACTGCAACCCTGAAGTCCTATAAACTTTCAGAAGGGAAAGTTACCGTCACACCCTCGTCCTTATAAATCCATATAATGTGGTCGGATATACGGAGTAATATAGACTGTGTTTATGCTATATATA
The DNA here is from genome assembly GCA_034698405.1 of Symphylella vulgaris. Classification (NCBI taxonomy): domain Eukaryota; kingdom Metazoa; phylum Arthropoda; class Symphyla; family Scolopendrellidae; genus Symphylella; species Symphylella vulgaris. Next base: position 308 of record JAQGBM010001661.1, on the reverse strand, counting down.
TTTCAAATTCTATAGGGTCAGCCCTGTCCCGCCTATAGATCAAAATGTATAAAATTCGACTAACTCGCAAGAGGTAAAAGGACTTTTTGAATGACTGTTTTAATTTTAACTTTTTTTTGGGGGGGGGGATAGCTGATAAATATAATAACGGACCATTTCTGCAGTATGATATGTCGAATTCCCTGCACTATGCAGCTTGGCTTTCTTTCACCTCAGTGGGAAGATTCAAGGCCAGAGTTACGGTAATCAATTTATTAAACTTTAAAAATGTAATACCATGATGAGTACATTCAGTTTTTAATAAACAA
>JAQGBM010001660.1:0-10296 GCA_034698405.1 Symphylella vulgaris | reverse complement strand
TAATTATTTAAAAAATTATGGTTTTTTTTTGGGGGGGGGGGGGGGTTGAATTTTTTTTTTTTTTCATTTGAGCTGGAGCATTGTTCAAAGAAATCGAATTTTTAATGTCCAAGTGAAAGCGGTCACGAGGTGTTGGACTTCAGTTTTCTATAAATAATCATCACAATAGCTATAGCATAATAATGAAGCTGTTTAATTACTCGCTGACTCAACTGAAATTTAATCCTCATCAGCTAGTGTCAATATTTCACAGAAACCTATATAGGTTCCATAATAGTACACCATGATATTAGCTCCGGATATTGTGATAGTATTGTTACCCCAAAGAGGCCCATATACAGGGTTCGGGTTGTATTGTTTACTCATTGTCATTGGGTTCAAAAATACAAAGCTATACATAACAAACATCATTCTAGAGTATTCGTGGCAGTAAACACATCTCATTTTCCAGGGGATACCATAAGCTGGTGTAATTTATCAATTAATCCTGTAGGCTATAATTTATTTTGTACTGTGTATAGGCTAAAACTGTTCATTTCACAATAGATAATAATTATTATATCAACAAATAAGTTAGGTGAATACTGCCTATCATTCGTAACCTATTTTTCGTAAACTATTTTTTTAAACACTGTAATTATATTTTAATTTTGATACAAACTATATACAGTCTGTTGTTTACTCCATGGCTGAAAATTCAATGCTACTATCACAAAACGCCATTCGAGATCGAGAGTACCGGTACTTATTGTGTTAGCAGTATAAAACACATAAAATTTTCCAGGGTATGTCGAAAAGGACGGCGAGGCCTATTGTTTGCAACTTAATTGTAAGGCGGTCTAATTTATTTTTAAACTGTATAACTCACTAAGTTTATTAGTTCATAAATTATATAAAATAAAATGGTATTTCTCAATAGATAATTACATCAATCAATCAATAAGGTGAATACCGTATTATAATTATTCAATAATTAATTATTCATTAGTATACGATTAACTTTCGACAAAATGGTATTAAACTATGTTATTAAACGACAGCTTAACCCACAAGAATAATCAACTTTGGTATATAAACTACGGATAGAACCTACACGGGACGGAAGGGTATACCGTATAGGGCCCGAGTCCTATACGGTGCCATCGCCAAGCAGAATACCATGCTCCTATATAGACGACATAATACGACATCCTCAAAAAAGAACTGGTATTAAACTATTATTTTTTAAACATAGGCTACAGTACGAGTAGCCTACTTTAATTTCGATACAATGTTATGTATTACATTTGAACCTGTTCGTAATACAACCTTTTAACTAATTAAAATATTTATGATGTGTGCTTGAAATACATAACAATAAAAAACACACGAGTCTTTTCGTTCATCTCCCAATCTTCATTTTAACATCTAATACACTTGCGAACACAGCAAACTGTGTGAGTCATGCATTAATATGTGATAAGGTGCTTTCGGCGGACCATGGATAGATTCCGTAACATGCTGCACTCGCATTGCTTTAGACTTTAATGGGGGATGGAGTAAAACTGTGGATAATAATGGGATATTTTAGATTCTTTTTCCCCCATATGTGTTCCCCCATCCCAGCAGCAGCATCTATAGGTGTGTATGAATCGATATAATAACAATATTATTCATAATGTCGGATTGTGTCAGAGGACTGTGATGTTGATTTAGATCGAGAGTAATAGTTTGTAAGAGGTACACGCTCTTGAATCAATAATCCGGAAAGTTGCGACACCCGATGCAGTCCCGAACAGAAAGTTTATTCTTCTTGTCTTTTTTTTACAAATAATTATGTTTTTGAAAGTATGCTAAAATCATACTTTTTTTCAATAATAATTACAGTAAAAATGTTAATTTTTAAAGTAATAATGTTAATTTTTAAAGTAATAATGTTAATTTTTAAAGTAGCAATGTTAATTTTTATAAGTATGGAAATGTGGAGTGTTTTTGTTTTATAAGTGTTACCGGTAGGTTTCTTTATATTTTTTTTACTCTGCTTTCCATCCAATTTCAGATGTTAATGTCTTCTTACGACATCTCCGGACCAGTGACCGAGGGAGCTAAGATAGCGAGGTCCGTAGACCTACCCCCTATAATAATCAAGTCTTCAATTTCTTGTTCTAGTGGTCTTCATTAACTTTTATCCTTAGTCAACTCATCATCATCCTACTCAACATTCTCTCATTCCTTTTTCCATAACTAATCCCAAGAATTGTTTTTGTCAGCCGTCCTAAACACTCATTCCCATATGGTTCTTATGGGAATGAGTTTCCAAACATCATAGCCACATGCTCAAATCCTATTCTTCTGTATAGGCTACTGTAGGCTGTAGCCTATACAGAAGAATAGGATTTGAGGTTAGACTAGACAGGAATGGAAACTTATTTACTACCCATTACTACTTTCCTATAATCTGCAGCTTATACTGGTATACCAACTTCCACCAAAAATTCGGAAAAATACTGTATCAAGCAGCAAGCTAATAAAACAATTATTATTGGGTGGATTGCTCAAGCCTGGACTAAAGTCGAGATTAAATCGAAAATTTGCTATAAGTTATTCAACACATGCGCACGCTCGAGCTTAGTCGATCTTAGTCCCGGCTTAACACTACACCAGACTTGAGCAATCCATCCATTATGTGACTAATTTTAAACCTTGTAAGCTGCAGATTTTGAAATTTCAGTTATACAGCAGCCGTTGTTTATTTTAAGCTAATGAAAAACCTGTTAAAATTGTGTAACAAATACTTCTTTTTGTGTGTGTATGTGTGTGTTTATTGGTATTATATCCTATTCAAGAATTATTTAACGTATAATCCTCCATCAGCACAACCAGTTTTTATATTATTTTCCTTTAAAACTCAACTTTTTTCGATATAATATACATACTGTATATAATGGTAAAAATAGCCGCAGTAGAATTATATGGTTTATTAAAAATAAATAACGCATAATGCAGAGAGGGAGTCAAAGTCCTTCGCAAACCATTATAACTTATTCTATATGTTAACAACAACCAACCAAGGACGAAGTAGCAATATATTATATAGTAGTTTGTTCAATATAATTCACGTAAGATTACAGGGTGCTTCGTGCTGCTTTAAAAGATTTATTTTAAAAAAGGTTACCGAGTTTTAGCCTTAACATATTTTGAGTTTAAAGTAACTTATACAAAATTCAATGATTAAAAATGAAAATAATTTGAATGTGCAACCTTTGAGGTTATACGGTAATCTGGATAGGACAGAATATCATTCGTTCTTCATCATGCTCGGTTATTATTACCGATAAGTTACAATCGGTAGACAATGGGGGAGATTCACAAACGCGCTAAACGAAAATTGAGATAAAAAGCAATATAATAGGCTATTAATGCTCTTTCCTGGCCTGGTGTGCGTGTGTATGTGTAAGTTATGAAAATGAAAGCTAGCATTAGTGTCGTATTTTTCCTTATTTTTCTCTAAGCACGTTTCTGAATCGGGCCCAATACCTCCAAGACACTAAAGATTATATAAGTTTCGGTATCTTAGAAAAAATTATGTACTCGTACGTACAACATAATTTTATACGGTACAGGATACACAAGACCAAATTTTCTACTGTAAATGCAATCCCAAAGTTTTTACTTTTCTCAAGACTTAGCGTTTAAGTTCATACATTTTTCAGTATCTTCTACAACATACGGAACAGAATACAGATACACCAGACCCCAAATTTTTTACAGTAGACCTATATTATGTAATCCCAAAGTTTAATTTTTCTCAATATAGCCAAAACTCATCAACTCCTAAAGATCGTATCATTGTCAAAAATGAGATCATTCACTTCCTATCCTATATTCTACAGCAAACTATCACATTACTTTCCTAGCTAATAACAAGTTAAACCTGACTGCAATAGTTAAGAGTGTTGGGACCGTTGGTCATTCTGTCCATTTGTCTTAAAAGCACCCTAAGGGATGACGCTACACCTTCATCATCAACGTGAATCAGCTAGCCTCTACATAAGTTACGAGCTGCACGTTACGACTGCAGTTGCTGTATCGAGTTATGAAAGTGACTCAACAGCTATCTTTCCCAAATAATGTGTCGGAATCCGTCGGTCCCATTCAATACCTCCACATTCCACCCCCTCTCTCTCGCTCCTAAAAAATTCTGTTCCTCTCGTCCACCCATCAATTACACCCCCCTCTCTCTCCCAATACCGTCACTCCCTAATAAATATACACACCACGGCGCGCTTTCTCGCATTCTCTATCCCTCTCCCAAAAATCTATCCCCCCTCAACTCTTCTCTCTTAATCTCTCTTGTGATTTCATCTTTTCTCAGTCCGGTGTTGAAACTGATTATTAATCCGATTATCGATAAATTCATTTTATATCGATTCTTTCCCGATAATGTATGTAACGGGATCTTTCCGGTGTTATTATGAGAGTTTTGCTCCTTTCTTTCAAGTCAAGATAGCTTCCTCACAATACAACACTTACTTGTTGCAAAGACCTTCATTAGGGAAACAGAATGATAAAATCTTGAAAACGTGTGAAAGATTTTACCGATTAACTTAGTTGACCATTTTTCTTCATATTATATTCATTACTCGAACATTACTCTTTAATTGAATATTTTAATATCAGTTATGGTGTTCCATCGATGGCTAACTGATTCTCTATCAAACTTCAATAAACTTATATATTTGAAAAAACACTTATTAATATTATTTTTAATAGGGCATTAAAAATTTCTTATTTTATCATAATTATCTTTTTATGATACACTTTTCAAGTGTGAGTGTGTGACTAAAATCTAAACTTTCCTTTCTTATTAACTTATCTTATATTATGCCCAATTTGGATTAATAAATTATTGATTCCAACTGGATAATGATAATCCATAATCATTAAAATTGAAAATTGTCTCCGAATGATTCTTTTAAGAAAGATCCTTCGGAGACAAATTTTTCTCTTGTTTTATTATTCATTTGGTCAACTTTTGTTTTATTTATAAAATATGAAAAGTTCGAGAAATTCTTTTAGACTGACTGAGGGACTCAATGTTCGCTTGGTCTGCAACTTACCGTCTCGGAATCTATATTCACCTGATACGTGTAATTTTTAACATTTTGAGTGTTAATTTTTTTTTTAAGTTATACAACTCTAGTCTTCACTGATACGGGTGATGAATGGTGTATCAGATACGATATTTCATTATTTAGGTCCATATGATAATAATTTTTTCTTCAATTTCTGAAACTATTCACTTTTTCTTTTGTATTTATAAAACTAAGCAAAAGAGCAGCATGCAATGGGCCCAATTCATGAACATACTAAACGAAAAATGAGCAGAAATGCGATACTAAGTTATAATGCTAGTTTTCATTTTCCTGTACCAAGCACAAGACCAGGAAAGAGCATTACTATCGTGAATAGCACCCAATATAAATATTCCATTTTGCTCACACTAATAGTTATTAAAATAGGTACCGTGTAACAGGTAAGAGAAATTACCTCAGAACTGGATTAGAATCATTAAGTATAACGTAAACACTTTACTTTTGTAGAGTTCTTCTTGATTTTCTGGCTGATAAGTTTAATACTGTATCAGTTCCAAGAATTCTGTTTACACTTTAATATGTTATTCTAAGTTATACTGCGTATTTTTAGAAAATTCTGTTTGATTAGAAATTAGAATTGCATAGCCTATACAGTAAGTTACGGTACTTTACATTAAAACAAAAAAGTCGATTTTATAGATTCCGAAGCATGCAAAACTATTAAAGAATATTATAACTGTGCGCGCCCGTAGATCAGACTTTCCCTCTCGACACTATGTTGTCGTTGCGTCACCCCCTTCCTCCCCCCCTCCTCCCGTTTGTGTATTACTCATATGAAATTGACTGGGAGACGAAGAAGGGGATTTAATGTAAATGAATGAGCCCCCCACTCGTATGCGTCATCCTTTTTCCGTTCATGGATAGCATTCCTACGGTATGGTGGGAGTCCCCATTCCGTTACACAGCATCCCATTCCCATAATAATAATAATCGAACAGCAGCTATAGTGTACAGTAATGCGACGGCGTTAAAGGCTCGCAGACTGAGCAATATTTTCTGACAATCCGAATAGTTTATAATTACAGACTTGGCGCTCAGTCATGGTAAGTTATTATGGGGTGGGGGAGGGAGAGCGAAAAAAAAACTGTATCGGAGATGCAGTTTAGTTGATTGTTCATTGGAGAGGATGCATGTTACAACCATAAGCTTGATTTAAATTTTTCTCATTCGGCGACCCACAGGAAAAAAAATTAGTTTAGACCTCGGTATTGTATAGCCCAATAGCCTAAATAATTTTAAAAAAATGTGTGCAGGCTTCCACCATTTGCAACTAAACTTAAAATTAATCATTAGGCAGTTTACGCATTAAACATGTACACCAATAAAGGTTTGGCTATATTTACTCGTACATTTACTACAATCTAAATGTAGCCAAATTTTTAATTTGACCTGATTTGCTAAATATTGCAATGATGCATCTAAAGTAAGTCAAGATGAAGCAAAAACCATAAAAATACATTCGTTTCTGCAGATACATTCGTTAAAAATAAAGACCATTATCTTTAATATTTTTGCTAGATTTGAGGATGTACCGGTATAAACTGCCTAATGTAGACAAAATAAGTTAATTTTCGAAAATTTATAAAAAAATTATGAGAAGTTCAATATTTAAACGTTGCCAACCGTAAAGTAAAAATGCAATTGTTACTTACCGCTATAATTGAGACAAAAAGTTGCAACTAACAAAGTTACAAGTAGGCTTACTGTACTGTATAGTTTCAGTAAATAAAAATAAAAGTGGATCCAAGTTAATTTTAGAAATTTAAGGAAAATAATTATAGTTTGCTAAAAAAAAATTCAATATGTATTTACTGTTTTGTATAGTATAACTTACCTAGGAAAACTTCATAACTATGTATAACTGATATTAATAGTACCAGATCCATCGCATCGTATTAAAAAATTTGGTAATTTCCATCAAAGTTTATAGACATTTTAGTCAAAAATAGTTTATCTAGTACCGGTACTCAGTATTAGTTGCAACTTTATGCATGAATAGTCCTACTTCTTTATCCTATATAGCCTATAATTTTAAAATACGAAGTGTTGTAAATGGATGTTTAATAGCTTCACTTACCTGAAATTAAATACTTCTCACTGGAATATATTTCTGATTTCAGATGATCTTTCTTCACATTATGTTTATTTCCTGAAAACAAAAAGAAATTTTTAATAAATTTTTATTTCATTACGTAAAATTTTTATTTTTACAAGTACCGTATTAATTTTATACCAACTAAACTATAAGGTAAGTCGGTATACGTAACTCTTAAACTTCAGTAAATAACCTTATAGGACAAAGTGTAACAACCAACAAGGATAAAATTTTTAAATCAGAGGTTATAACGAATCACAGACAGGTCACAATCATGTTCCGACATTTTAATTACCGTTACGATTTAACTTTAATCATTCCCCTGAATAAACAATATTAATCCTGATGCATATTATATCCTCAAGAAGTAAAGACTTTATTTAAACTTTATGGGTAGGTTTGATAAATTTTCGAAAATTATAGTGGCGTATCATAATTATATTCAGATGGTTATTTTGAGGGTTCAAACACCCACTGGGAATCTGGAACTCTTAAATTATTAGAGGTTCCAAAATTATGAAAAAAAAAAACTTCCATCTCATAATCTCATTTCATAAATAAGTTAGTCTATATAATTTCAATTGAAATTGGGGAAAATATGTCTCAATCAAGTCTCACCTTATATCCATGAAGTTCTTTATGAGAACATATTGTTTGTATATTTTTATATTATAAGTTATTTTTAAAATAAAATTATTGACCATGTAATCACGGTTTTTTGTATTATTTTGTAAAAATTCTCAAATTCTTGGAATTAACTAAAGTTATTGAACAAAAATATAGTCTAATTTCAATTGAAATGGGGGGAAATATGTCTGAATCAAGTCTCACTTTGTTATCCATCATACCGGTATGAACTTCTTTATGAGAAAATTATACAAAACATATTGTTTGTATATTTTTATATTATAAGTTATTTTTAAAATAAAGTTATTGACCATGCAGGGTTTCTTGTATTATTTTGTAAAAATTCTCAAATTCTTGGAATCAAAGTTTTATTGAAAAAAAAAAAAATCCCAAAGAAAAAATACGAGCTCTCCAACAAATCAAACATAGCCTATAGGTTTACGAAGAAAACATTTCTTAATAAATATAAATAATAAATATAATATATTCTGGCAAATCTGTATGTATACAAAAATAAAGATATAAATATTTTAGCACTTTATCCTGCTCATGTATTACGTTTAACAGGTATAAGTTCTATGTATTTAAACAAGTATTATTTATCCTTTTTCTGCCTCACCTCTCATTGCATAATACCTCAACAATTCCAAGAAGTAAATGCACTAACATTATACCCTATAACATCCAATACAATCACCCAATTACCTAACTCTTTGTGACAACGCTTACCAATATCATGATATTATGGTATACATACACAAAAAGAGTGTGTCAACACCGCTAGAGACTTCTAATAAACTTCCAACTACGTTGTTAAAATGCACAAAAAATATTATTGCGTAACACTCCATGGACACGTCATTCTCAGATAGGTGTATTGTGTATTACTTACGTGATTTTTAGGTACCGTAATATGTTACCAGCAGGTTTTTGGCATTGGAAACTGCAGAAAATAAAAGATTTATGTATTGCTTTTAGAATGTTTGGGCGCTTTGTTGTACATAATTGATGATATTATTTTCGAATTTGGGTACGTAGACCGAATTCTAAAGGGTGTTTACAAGTTTTTCTTGATGTTTCTACTAGCCTAAAGAGTATAGTGATGGGCCGATATCGATAAATCTGGACCTCAAATATCGGAAATATTGAATTTTTAAATATTGATAATTATATCGATAGCTATCTGATAAAATCATCTATATTTTGCAAATTTGCGGTACTTATAGACCGAATTCTAAATAGTGTTTACGAGTTTTTCTTGATGTTTCTTCTAGCCTAAAGTGATGGGCCGATATCGATAAATTTGGATATCAAAATCTGAAATATTGAATTTTTCAAATATTGATATATCGATATCTGATAAAAATCCTCTAGTTTTCCATTTTTAAAATATTTTTTGTGATATTTTTGTGTGATTTTTGTGATATTTCAGATTTTTTGTAGCCTATTCTTATTGCCATTTTGGTGGTATTTTTTGTCATTTTTGGGGTATTTTTCGACATTTTTCTGGCCAAAAAAAAAAAGGGAATTAATATTTTGGGATAATTTTGGCCACATTTTTGGTTATTTTGGGGGTATTTAAAAAAAAAAAAAATTGGCAAAAATGTTAAGGGAAATTTGACAAAAATATCGATATTTTGAAAACTGTGACCATAGCCTAACAATTTATACTTGGACCGGATTCTCTAAAGGGTGTTTACGAGTTTACCGTATTATTTTCTACTAAAGAGCAACAGTGCGTTTGATTGATTGCAAACACTTCAGAGCAGAGGAGTGATATGAGGAAAAACAAAATGGAGCACGACAAGCATTTAAGCCTGCATGCGCTGCGACTTGTCAAAACCGTTTGGGAAAAAAGGGGGTCAAGTTTAGAAAGGCTGAATGAACTTGTAAAATGCGTCTCTTGTTCTAATTATATTGATACATCGGTATATAATGAGGCGATTATGATGTGATGAATTATTATTGTTTGTGATTCATATTTATTATAATGTGTTATATTATTCATGTAAGGCATTTATATAAATTATTATCCATTTTGTAAGGCAACCTTTAATATTTATTATAGTACAGTATTATCTACATTTTGTAAGGGCAGCCTTTAATATTTATTATTATGTGTTATACATTTTGTAAGGTATAACCTTAGTTTATTATTCGCCGAAGTATTCCAATGTTAAATATGGATTAACAATGAGTATTTGATTAAGTGTACAGTAGTATAAGATGAATAAAGGTATGCTGAAATTTAATCACAATTACGCAGCAAATGCTGCGTGATTCTTTAAAAATGATTATAGTAATGTCGGCTTTATAATAGTTATGAATTCAGTGACAAGAACATTATAAAATATATCTGAAGGAAAATATCACCAAGGCTTTGATTGATTCAAATATCAAGAGTACGAGTAAGTTTAAGCGTTACGAAATCAGTTAATG
>JAQGBM010001659.1:0-10298 GCA_034698405.1 Symphylella vulgaris | reverse complement strand
AGACCGCCTGAGGCGAAATTTTTTTCAGAAATCAAGTCAAACCAAGGACTTATATACCACCCGCAGGGTGGTCAAACGTTGAAAATTTTTACAAATTTGGAGTAAATTTTCTCTCTTTCGAGGTCGGCTGGTTAAAATGGGAAAACCGCGCCTGGTAAAAATGGGAGATGCGGCAAGTACCCCAATCCGCCGGAGGCGAAATTTTTTTGGGCAAAAAAAGTACAAAATATTAAGGTCAAAAGCACCTATACATATAGCCTACTACAAGATAGGTTAATTTTTGTACAGAACCCGTAATTCCATGGTAATACGGTTTTTTCCCCTCCTCGAAATTTTTTTTTTTGGGAGGGGGGGATCCCCAATCCGCCTCCCCCCCTCGCCTGGTTGTAATACTAGAGTCTGTATTGGTGTCGGACTCGCCACATCAGTTTACATAGGGGAATCATGTATGATATACTGAGGGGTTTATTTTAGACCCGGGTTGTTTCGAGCCCCGCGGGTTTTATTGACACATTTTTTTTTACCCCCCGGGGCCCGGGGTTTATTTTGAGCCCCAGGCACTATTCGAGATTTTACGGTACGTATAATTGCAGGACTATATTTATCGGTGAAAAAAAAAAAAGATAAAAAGTTAATAATAAACTTTAAAGAAAACTTAATTTCCCCAGTATTTTACTACATTTTCTATTTTTTTTTATATTGCGGGTAATAAGATCAGCACTGTTACAGCCTGTTATTATAGCTCATACCAAACTAATAGAAGATAGTGTACGATAGGCGCATACGACGAACACAAATGACACCAAAAAATTGTAAAAAATATTTTCCCCGGTTTCCCGTGCCTTGAATGACACCCTATACACGCAGAATCAAAATGGCGACTGTTGATATCAAATATTTGCACATACCTTCAATTTCAAACTGCAACCTTGCTGGCATTCCGCCATATTGTCTACGTTTTCATGGTTGGTTATTTTGTTGAGGAAGTTTAGTCGAGTTTTCAAGCATTTGGGTGTGCGTAAATGTCGTAAAATTAGGATATAAAGTGACTTTAATGAATTTGAACAATCTTTAATCATGCAAAGAGGCGACGGGCTGGTTCAAAGGAAGAATATAATCAAGGAAGGTGCCGAAGGCGTAGCTAAACCCGATGAAAATGACGAAGAAAACACATACGAAAAAGACGAAGAAGATGGTGATAGTAAAGAAACTAGACTTACTTTAATGGAAGAAGTTCTGCTTTTGGGATTGAAGGATAGAGAGGTAAATATATAACCATTCAATCTAAAGCCCTTTTGGATAATAGCCTACAGTTATTTTGTTAAAGGGCAGTAATTGCGTAATAGTCTAAGCCTGTATAGCCTACTTAGGCCTAGTTTATCTGGAAATAAAGTTGTTTAAATCACACAAAAATACAGATCACTTATCTAAATAGATCTTATAATGTTACTTAAATCATTAAATGATAAAATATTGTGTATTATTGTTTGTTTGTCCTATATATTTAAGATTTTAAGTAGCCCAGTTTTTGACATATGGTCATTTATGGCGCAATCCTTCGTTCTGGGCACTCTATAATTCTGCGCTGAGCGCGGCTTACTAAACCAAACCCAACCTTATTTGCCGAGTGCCGGAGTGCCCAGAACGAAGTGTGTTACCTGTCATGTTACAAAGTTCTCGGAGATGTATGGTCCGAACCTTGGTCCGAACACCTTCAGCCTCTTTACATTGCATGTTTGCATGGCTATCTAGGGCCGTATCATATAGGCTATATTTTAATCAGTAGGCTACCATAATCACAAATCATTTTACTTATACCATTTCAGCTAGCCTAGGATGGCTGGACTTTATTTTATATCAGAATAGTCAATTTGTGGCTTTTGTAGTAGCCTATTTTAATTGTGATTTAATATTAAAGGAATTATTAAATTATTATTATTATTGCTTGTACCTGGTAGCTTGTGGTCATCATAGGCATCTAGGCTAGCCAATTTCACCAATGCTTAAGTGAATTAACTAAATAGGATTTTCTGGTAGGCCCTATATAAACTTAGACCAGTTGGTAGGCTAGTGTTGGCTACTGGATAATAAATTATAATTTAATAAATAGGGGCCTAATTCCAATTGACATGGAATTGGTAATTTTCTTGGTGTGCTATTAGTTTTGAAACTTTGGCCTATTTTAAGAATTTATAAATAAATTTCTAAGTTAAATATGCGTAGGCCTATGTAACCGTGATTTCAACTAACCGTATTTCAACTAAATTTTAAAGTGTGTGAAATAATATTTTCATTTTAAAAGTGGTCAGAATTTATTTAGCCTAAATAAAAAAAATCTGCTTAGTATATATCTGTAATGACACTTTGTTTTTAATTTGATCCATAATTAAGTTAAAAACTTTTATGTGCCCTGTAGATAAATTATTTCTAACTTCTACCGGGTATTAGGCTCGGACATAATGATTTCCATATCAATTTATGAAGAAAAAAAATTTAATTTAATAGGCCACATTATAAAAATCAAGTCTTAATTTAATTTAATTTGCTGTTTGGACATTTTTTATTGTAATTATAGAAATTGATGAATTTTAATTAAAGAATAGGCCTAATAATAATAGTAATTTTTAAATTTACCTAGCCTAGGACATAGACTATTCAATATTGTTTTGTGACATAAGCGTGATAAGCCTATTGGTATAATGGTCATTTGCATTAATTTTTAAAAATTAAAGGATGGATACAATGATATTTAAAAAAAAAGATTAATATAGGCAGGGTTGGGTAAATGTAAAAAAAAACCTATTTTTTTACCGTCACGTAAAAAAATATGGAAAAAAAGTAAAAAAGGGAAAAAAAGATGGAAAAAAAGTAAAAAAATCGAGATAGTGTGATTTTTTTTGTTTCTATCTTTTTTTAATAGTTTCCATACAATAGTGCTTCTTATTATTAATACTGACACTGTACTCTGTACTGTAGAATGTAGTAATGGCCGCGGCCCTGCTGCCTTAGCCTATATAGTTATAAAATTTTTATTATTATTTCACTGTCTATAATAACTGTAATTTTTGTAAATGACACAAAAATCAATTAATTAATGTTCTCAGTCTCACCAGTGAGTCAGTGATCAGTCACCTCTCTCGCCACCAGTCTATATTTAAATTATAAATACTAACTTGGTTCGAAAGAAATCGGCTCTCAGTCTCACGCCATCACTCGCAAGCAGCCGTTTATTGAAACTTATACATTTTATTCCATTGCTTCTTTCTGTTTATTTACATTATAGTTAATTTATAGGCCCTAACCTAATTGTTTTATTTTCTTTGTTTATTTGGACTAAATAAAAATGAATAAAAGCAGATAAAAGTTAATTTTTAAAAGCTGTCGATAAATTTTTTTACATGTAAAAAAATAGGTAAAAAAATCATATTTTTTACGTGACTTTTTTTACGTATTTTTTTACGGTAAAAAAAGTCATTTTTTACGTGTCATTTTTTACCTACCCAACCCTGGCTACCATAGAGAATTTCATTTATTAATAATAACAAGAGTCTATTGTACAACCTAGAGTGATTAACTGCTGAACACCTTCGCTATCGAAATTAAGTACAAAAAAAAATTGATAGATGGCGACAGGTATAGGACGCCATAACACGCGACTATACGCAACATTGAGAAAAAATGCTTGTTGCACGCAGTCTTTGATCATTTCAAATTTTTTTGAAAAAACTCGCGCTTTTAAATTTCATTACGATCGCACTTCTATTTCTACACAATAATCTAAAAGCTCGTGGGTAATTGTTGAAGGTAGTAAAAGGGCGAGCTCTCGTACTATGAATGAGAAAATATTAAAATAATTCACTTTGCGCACTTACAATCAAATTTTGTACTACATTCCGATAGCCAAGGTGTTTGCATGCAGCCTATAGGAAGTTGCAAACTCATAGTTGCAATAGACTCATGATAATAAGCATTAATGAAAAGTGGCCCGAATTTGGTCACTTTACCCTTAGAAGCGTAAATGTAAAACGAGAGCATAAAACAAAAATTTGTAGATCAAAGTAGGGCTTCCAATCCCGGAGCATATTTTCAATCCCGGGATTTCGGGATTGAAAAAATTCAATCCCGGGATCCCGGGATTGAGTTTTAATTTTTTATGGGTTCTGTCAGTCAAAATGAAGTAAAATAAAAACATAGTGGGCTATCAATAATTTAAAACAGGTTTAAAATGTATTAACTTTATTCAAAATTGAACCATTTTAACATTTTTAACATGAAATACAAAGTAAATAATTATGAATAATGAACATTTAACATTTTAACATGAAATAATGAGAACTGTACATAGCCTACTATACATAATACTCTATAGATAGGCCCACAGTATTTATACATACGAAATAAACTGATTCAAGTTAGCTGAACGTTTAAACTTTTTACGATTTTTTAATTTTACTTTGGAAATAACATCGCAAAAATAATAGTTCGTCCATAGAGTTGTCTTTTAAGCTGCTTCGTAATTTGTTACAAAACAGTCCAGCTGAAGAAAATGCTCTTTCAGACTCCACGCTTGTAGGTTTTATTGTTAACAAGTAGTTATAAGCATTTTTCAAGCAGTCTCCATGCGATCCTCCTGATTCAAATACTGCCATTTCTTTTCGAACTAGTGTTGTTAGCGTTTCAGTACGTGCTGGTTCTCGCAGTGGCGCATTGAGATTTTGATGTATTACTTGATTTAGTTGATCCTCTACGCTTAGGGAATTAGTTGGGGGATCCACCTCCACGATCTCCGACTGATCAGAAGCTGTTGTCTCTGTACTGGCTGCAGGATCTGGTCGCGAAAAGCTTTTCAGTCTCTCCAAAAGCGTAACAATTTTGCCTTTGCAGACTGTTACGCTTGGAATAGTGAAAGGGTTGTTTACTTTATTACTTTTTCGGGTATGTAAAAATTGTAACAACCCACTGACATCTTCGTTTCGTCGTTGCTCAATGCGAATTTTTAAAGACGCGTGAAGCTGCTTGCTTAAGGGATTGTTCTGGTCATGTAGTTTGTTCAGCATAAATTCTAAAGCAGCATCGGCCGTGATTAAGTTAGCGTCACGACGGCAGAGTGCGTCAACCGTTGCTTTAACAGGAGTCAGCGCGCTAACGACTTCCGATATTAACTTAAACTCATGTTCAGAAAACGAAATAGACTTTTTGAGAGAAGGATTGACATCTATTAGGGCTTTTTGTACGCAGTTACGGAGTAAGTAAAATCTAGATAACATGTTAACCAGACTGCTCCATCTTGTCTTACAGTCTCTCTTAAGAGAGATTTCCTTGCCTAACTCTGCACGCACATAATTTTGTAGGAGATCGTTTTTTGTCGGTGATCGACGAAAGAGGGAAACCACTTTTTGCACTTTTTTTATAACTGGCCCAACAGTAGAATGTGTTACATGAATTTGAGTAGTTTGTCCTCTACCTTCCAAGGCTTCTATTTCTGAATCTTCGGGTTCATCATCTGATTCATCTCCGTCTGATTCGTCTCCATCTGATTCCTCAGAATCCTCACTCCTGTCACTGTCTTGATCATCTGATGGCGCTTCGTCGTCAAGTCCTGGTTGTTTTTTATACAGTACATCGATCACAGCTAACTGTATGCCGTGAGCAAAACATAACTGCTGGCTCGGAGAAATTAGTCTTCCTACTTTGGTCATGACGCTTGCCCCATCGGTCATTATAGACACAATGTCTTCTTGTAAATTCAACCCGTGTTTGGCCAGTTTTTCTTCTAGTAGCTCTACACATTTCTCTGCTGGCATACTACCCAACACACGAACTAAACCTAAACTCCAAAAATTGGCCCCACGGTCGTGAATGTTAACGTTCATATAACGTCGATTTCTCAAGGACGTCCACTCGTCAAATGAAACCGAGAACCTTTCACCAGCCTCTTTTTTCTCTGCTAGTTCACTGATTACAAGTTTGCGCACACTCTTACTATAGTCCAACACAAGATTTTTTATTGTTGATGACTTTGGTATCTGTGTGAATCCTTTTGCCATCAGGGCAGAACGTAGGTCTGGTGATGAGCAAAAAACCTTAAATGGAAGCCCATCTCTTGCAGTCATTCGGGCCAATGTTGCAGCCAGTGTATTATCCTGTTCTTGTTTAAAATAATCAGAAATTATTTTACCTTTTTTGGGGTGAGGGGGCAAACCTTCGTTACTGCAACCCGCTCCGCCTGTGCCTTCAGATTTTTGGTGAATTTTAATATTGTGTACACTATCCAGATGGATGTGCAGCCCTTTAGTGGAGCCGCCCGAAGTTTTCAGAATTTTTCCACATGATTCAGTTTTGCATTTAGCACTTTGGCCATCTTCACTTCTTAAAAAATAATAGCCTACCAAACTGACTGTTTGTTACTGCTTTTTCCAGAAAATTCAATATATTTTGCCATTCTTGCGATTAATCAGCGGCACACTATTATAACACACATTCAACAATAACTAGTGACAAAACCATGAACTCTAAAATAACACTGAAAGCCACGAACATGTGCAGATATATTGCTAGACTATGCGGCGTCGTCGCGCCAGAGTTCAGAGCCCATGCAGACAGCTGAGCTGGTGAGAGATGAGATGCATATTATTGCATCATGCAACTCATTACAGTAATCGCGTGGAGAGAAAATGCGAAATTGACGAAAAATTACACTATTAACTCTTTACTATGCAATCCCGAAATCCCGGGATTGAGCTTGACCCAATCCCGGGATTTCGGGATCGCAAAAAGTCCGGGATCCCGGGATTTCGGGATCCCGGGATTGGAAGCCCTAGATCAAAGGAACAGTTATAAAATGCGATATTTGAATCATCAGGTCGGGCATTTATAAACAGCTCGGGTATTTTGCACAACCCAACGGGTATGAGGATTATCAGAACGGGTATACGTTCACCCCCTGTACATGTAGATTCATGTTCATACGTAAAAGTTTGGAATAAAAGCTAGGTCATAGAAAAGCTCAGTTATTCTTGTAGGGATATCGGTAAATATAATATTTTATTAAAATGTAATTTACTATTTTTACGAATGTAATATTTATAAACGTCTTACACGTATATTACATTCGTAAAAATTGTGAAATACATTTTTTATAAAATATTATATTTACCGATCCCTATAAGAATAACTAAGCTTTTCTATGACCTAGCTTTTATTCCATTACGTATGAAGAGAGCGGTCACCGTCAAGCACAGAAACTTGTCCAAATTTCCCACAGCCAGCCAGTAATCTGTGGGTATTCCGTTCCTCAAAAAAAATTTAAATGAAGAGGGCTGATGTCATTACAATATTAAGTTATTATCATGATGACACCTTACACCTTTTTAAAAGGACTTTGGACCTAAAACAGAAATATATTTTTTAAAATTAATTACGGTAGGCTCATTGCAGCAGCATGAGCGTAGTGAAAGAGATAAAGTGAAAAAAAATTTCCCGCTTCTAGTTGAACTTGATTCCTCCATTAGGCCTACGATTACGATCGTATTAATTCATACATTTCAGACGAAAATTCTTTAAAAGTATCATACATTACAGATATGTCTAGAGTGTTTGAACCCGCAAACGGACCTCTAGCAGCACCTGCTAGGTTTAGGAACCTCACAGTAATGCCGGCATTAGCCGGCATTTGAATAGAGCCAGTAACGACCATTAGGAATCTTTGAAGATCCTCGACGTTCAAATGTAGGATAAATTCCCTCAGGAAATATTTAACTTTTTCCACGGAATTGCTAAGGCAATCGTCCTCCACCTCCATCCTAAGTAAACTAACTATCTCTTGATTTCTGGTAGTGGTATCCATGTTTAGCCTATGTCTATGTAGATACTACTGGGTAGCCTATCCTAGTGGTATTAATAGCTGAAAGAAAAAAAAATGGTATGAACAAGTCAATTTATATATTTTTGTAGGCCCTAATAATAATAATTGTGAAATGGAAAAAAAATGACCCTACTAAAGAAATATACCATAATAATTAGTCAAAAAAATTAAAGTTGGCTGCTGATAATATCAATGTTTGACACATATACTTATAATGAAATGCTATAGCCTACATAATAATGGCTATAAATAATTAATTTATTGTTTGTTAAAATTTGATTTTTTAACGTCGCGGTAAGTGAGTTTTGAATACCATATAGGCCTATCTAAAGGACATGCAGGCTTTACAAATCTGCATAAGATTTACAAATCTGGCCTTATTTAATGTTCAGAGAGCATAATGGGGATCTAGTGATCTACACGAGACATAGGCCTAGCCGAGTGGTCACTTCACTCTCCCGGAAATTCTTACCACGGACCTTCGGGATTCTGAGGCAAGCAAGCTATAACCACAGTACCACTGGGCCTGGCATCATAACAGCCAGCTTAAACTATAATAGCTAATAGGCTTAATATATAGGCCTAATTTCAATTATGCATACCGGTAGGTTGTTAACCTCAGATTAGGGAAATATATAGGCTAACATGGAGAATTGTTACTCGGTTTAGAACGTACCGTACTTCTATTTATCTAAATGAGGGGCAAACTTGTGTAAAATTAACCTAGTTTTACATGGCACTACTAGTACTTTCGCTCATATCTAGGCAATTGATACTTGATAGGCCTACAGAGGCTACAGTATATACCTAGTACGATGCTATATCATATAGTACACATAAATAATAATAATCATCATCTCATCCAGCATATATTTGTTATTATTAAATTATGAAAAACCAGCTGCCTGCATAATAATAGCCTAAGCTTATAAATACCAAAATGCCGTGTGACATGATTCCATGCAGATTCTGAAACCAGTAGGCTACCTATGATTCTATGGTCCACAGATGAGTTTATCAGAGGATACCCATCACACCCTAAACCAATTAAGCACGTCATATAATCATACTTACCAAAATTTATTAATTCATAAGCTTTCTATAATAATTCTTTATTAATATGGATAATAATTCTTTATTATTATAGTTTCTTGCTCCTGTGTTATCATTCACTTCTCATCGTGTTCGTCGACTCGATCCTGCTCGAATAGTCTGTCTGGTCACGGTCTCATCGCTCGCTAGTCGAGAGGCGTCGAGAAGTGTTGCCAGACTTTTGGCTATAATCAGCTGTGGGTACAATGTACATGGGTAGGCTACAGCTTTTTGACGCTTTCAATTTTTTGTGAATTTGATCAATTTTAATGAATTTTGTCCATTGTTATTTCGTATGCCGTTCACTGCAGCAGGAGAAATTTTAACCTCGTGTAGGCGGTCAATGAGCAGCAGCAGCAGGAGCTGCCAATTTGGGATTTTATTAATCGATTTCGGGCACTTCCCGTAGTCGTAGGAAACTGAAAAATGGATATGTTACCGGCACGGGTACTCAGGGGCCGGTCTACTTTTTTTTTTAAATCGATCGACCTGAAAATTCAAGATGGCGGCCAAATTATATAAACTTTATAAATTCGATTTCGGGCACTTCTCGTAGTCGTAGGAATTTGGAATTTTAATTATATTATTCAGGGACCAGTCTAATTTTTCGATCGGTCGACCGAAAATTCAAGATGGCGGTCAAAATGTCGAAATTTTATGAATTCGATTTCGGGCACTTACCGTGGTCGTCGGAAGCTGGAATTTGGATTTTATTCAGGGACAGGTCTACTTTTTCGGAAAAAAATCGGTCCACCGAAAATTGAAGATTTAAGAATTCGATTTCAGGCACTTCCTGTGGTCGTAGCTACAGTAGTAACCTATATACCTCTATTTAGGTTAAGTCTAGTCGTAGCAAGGAAGCTGGAATTTTGATTACTTTATTCAGTGACATATTGTATACTGTACTTTTTCGGAAAAGTCAGCCATCCGAAAATTCAAGATAGCGGAATTTTTGTCGTCTTTATTCACGACTCGTTCTATCGATTACCCATTCCGTACATTCCGACTTCTTTCTGTTCTTGCCTAGTTGCCTATACTTCATTCTTACAAGCACCAGTCCCATTGCATACGAAATCTGCTGCACCCTGTGCGGCCTTGTTTCAATGAATTTTGTCTTGGGTTCCGGTACTAAAATTATGGTACGGACCAAAAAATTATGCATTTCGTGTTTTTCGGGGGAAAATTACCTACGTTAATTTTCCATGGGTATGGTAGAGTACGTATACCGGTACAGTTACCGGCATTAAATTTTAGACATAGGAAGAAGCATTGCCCCTGGTATGTACAGCGGAAAGAGAAGGGATCTGGTCATACCCACGCTCGTGTGTAATTGTTCGCACGT
>JAQGBM010001658.1:0-10298 GCA_034698405.1 Symphylella vulgaris | reverse complement strand
ATGGCTGCGCGCAGCGCGGAGGCACATACGAGCCTAGGAATCGATAAGTTCGCGAAGAAAAATGATGTGATAGCTTTAGGAGCTCACAATAGTAGACTCATACCCACTTAAGTATCAAGAAGATAATAATATTATTATAATACGAATTCTTTGAAAGCTGCATTCAAGTAAAAATAACATGTACTGTATTACTGTACAATCAGCATATTATATAAAATGATCAGCTAATTGTTTAACAATTATTTGTTCCTGTTAGCATCAGCTGCTGTTCTCAGTGTTTTATTATCGTATCCCCATTGAAAAGAAATTCAACTGAACTTCAAAAGTGCAACGAAGATGAATGAAACGTTACCATATTTATCTAACTGTTGTGTTAACGACATAATACAACGTAACAATAAAATGAGACATTATTTTCGTATTCAGCACCTGCTTGGTGTTCATTTCCCCATTGTGAATATTATAGTCTAACTTTGTTTATCTTGTGATTTGTCTATGTATGAATCAAGCGGCGCGACGTCAACAGAAGCATTCATACAGTACGAATCCAATTATTAGTCTTGCGTAAATCAACGACAAACACGTAGAGCGTATGATTAATAACTGGACCGTAATCAGTGGAAATTGCATTTTATAGACCATCATGGGTGGACACTTCACGCGATCTAATACATTAACCCTTATATATACAGTATATTTCCCAATCCCGCAACTTGAGCATAATATGCATAATAGTGTTGTGTGTAAACGTAATAATGAATGGGTTAGAGTGGGGAAAAGGTGTAACGGAGTCCATTTTTATTGCTTTATTTTAGTGATGGCACATTTTATTTATGCATCCACCTTATTCCCTCGTAACCTGTAATCATCGTTTAGCATGTTTTGGACATAAAACGAAGATTATCTCATTCTCTATGAGACTGACGACTGCGTTTTAGGACTAACTTCGCAAAAAAATTACGATTGCAAGAATATTTTCAATTTAAAGCAAAATTAAAACGCACTTTAGCTTGAGAGAAGTTATATGTCAAGCAGTAGCGACAAGAGGAGGGGATAGGGGCCAGGGGGCCCGGGGTCTCAAAGGGGACCCGGAGTCTCAAAACCCCGGGCTTATAGGTGTTTTAAGAATTAAGTTGGGGAGGCGCCTGAACCCCAGAAGCCCAGCAGAGATATACGAGTTAAAAATAGTTTAATATTCTCTAAATCTGACTATAGCATGCCAACATGTTCGTCTGCGGTACTTTTGGAGTGGGTTTGGGGTCCACATAATATTTTTACCAGGGGGCCCGTGCTGGCTCTTGACCCCCCTGATGGCAATAATATTTTTGGATCTGCCTTTGACCTAATGTCTACCACGTGAGGAGATTTTTTTTTTAAATATCGGTAAATGACAATGCTGATTCAATAATAGAATCTAATTCGAATTATTTTAAATTCAAATTTAACGTAGCCCAATTAGATGTTATAAAAAAAACCATTTTAGATCACAGTTTACTGACTTTTTTTTTTACTTTAATTCTTAATGCAGTTGAAAAATTTATGTATTTAATACTCGGAATACTTAAAAAAAATCAAAGCTTGCATGGGAGCACTTAGGCAACATTGCCAGCAAGATTGAAAAATACGTTGAAAGATGTACGAAAAACTCAACGTAAACCTTTTTTTTTTTTTCTCATCTTCTTCTTGGGTTTTTTTTTTTTTTTTTCGTCTATCGAAGAAATCATGTGCTATAATGTATCGATCTGTTTTTCAATATAGACAAAAAGGAAAGCCTTGTAACTTATTGGCGATATTTGAAGGGAAAATGCAGCTCTGAACCATCATTAGCTCTTGTATCCCGTATGAATATACTGCTATAAGAAACATAATTATTAGAACCAAGTGTATGGGAAAGCAGAGTAATTAGGCTCTTCCTATAGCAGAGAATTTTTCTGCACAACAGATCACAATACCGTTCGTTCATTCTATTGTGAATAGATATTATTATAGATTGGTGAGAGAGATGCTTCTGTGTACAGGAATTGGGTTATATTATATAGTTTTGCAGAACAATTTAATAATATGTTACAAAAGGGGGAAACTTTCAGAGTCCTCAGTCATACAAGGCTTAAAATTATTCTGTAGCCTATAATAGTGCAAGGGATTTTTTTTTTACTTAAAGAGGCTTAAAACAACTTTCTTTCTCGCCCAATTTTCAGAGAAATTGAAATAATTGGCTTGCTAAATTCATGGTAACTATCAATTTTGACGCTAATCTGCCATTTTTTAGAGAAGTTAATATCCCCATGTCGAGGTAAATGTTATTACCATGATGTCTTTAGAACAATATCGAATTTAGGCACCCCTCACGAGAAAAGGGGCCCCATCCAAACTGAACAATCTCTGCGTCTGCAATATGTCTGTCCCTCAGAAAAATGTGTTTTGGCTTTCATGCTTAAGAAAATGTTCGCCTCCCCACACAATTTCTGAAAAATTTTTCCGCTCCCCCAACGATTTTACCCGAAAACTGCTAATCTGTCCAGATCCCACATATTTGTAAACTCTTCCCTGCTTTATATTGTGCTAAATTGAAATTTTTAGCGTCTAAACTAATTTCATGCAGTACCATATAAATGGATGTTTTATTCATTAAATTAAAAGTTAAATTTATTTGCACAATTGCTATATTTTTTATTAAAAAACTATATTATATTACGTTTTAATTATCATTAGAATAACTTAGTTATTATCTCAGTGCCTTAATACAATGTAAACAAGATATGCCGGAAATGTTCTGCGAATGTAATATCACTATATTGTATGGTTTCATGTCGAGGGTCTTCGTGAAAATGCCATGCTTTTTAGAAATTAAAATTTGATATAGAATATGCCAACAAAGGCGACTTTTTTTTGTCATATAGCGCATACACAGCCCCCAGCAAATGTATACATTATAATATGACTTGGTGCAAATAATGAATATTAATTATGTTGACCAAAGAATGACTATTTGTTTACTCTATCCTATCGCAGATTACCTTTTGGGTCACGCGAGATCCTACCAGCACAACATTGATTGTAGCATGGGGCACTAGCAGGACAAACATTTATCAGGAAATCTGTTAACACACGATGAAATCTGGCACAATTTTTATGTTTTTATTATAAAATTGAAACTACTTCCTTTATTCATTTTTCTTAATCCGCTGGCTACCCATAAGAGAGTAAACGTTCCATGGTTAACTTATTTCTATAATTAGAATTAAGCGATGCATCTCAGGTCAAAGATTCAAGGATGGGATGCCGGGATAGGTTGAGTCATGGATAGGTCTCGTACTGCAATACAGAAAACACCATCCTGAAAGAGATGTCAGCATATTACGAATGACAAGCATCATGCCACTGGAACATGCTTTCATAAGCAACAATATATGACAATTAGGAGAAAACAGAGCTAACAGTCTTTACATTGCAAGAGACGGGTGGCAAGTAGACAACCTTGTATTCTACTTGCAGACTACTACCATTGAATTAGAGGTGAGAAGGAAGTGAAAGTCAGTGTGGCCATGCACTTTTTTCTCTCCAAGCATGCATTTTCTATTGAGAGGAGGGAATATGGTGCCAGCGAGAGTGCACTCTTTCCTCCAACAGCACGCATTTTCAATCATCTTGTGGAATAGGGGGCCACATGAACAGGTGCATGGTAACGTTCTCTCCCATACGACGGCTATGGGACCTTTACTTCCTTCTCACCTCTAATTCAATGGTGTCAACGACCTGTAGAACCTCTTTTTTTGGTAAATTTCGAATAATCTTTGATTGCTGTTTACAAAAAAAAAAAAAAAATCACAGAGTCCACCAGTCTTTCTTAATACTTAATTTAAATAATTTTTGTTGTAAAAATTTCAAAGAATTTCAGATTCTATCATGGCTATTAATCAAAATCTTTCGTTTCTAAAATATCTGATTCTCTTAACAGCAAGAGGATAGACCGATGTCATATATATGAGCAAATGTCTACAAATATGGTGTGCTTAATGTGATTGAACAAAGGTTGGTATAGAGAAAATTACCCATCCATACCGGAAATAGATAACTGTATAAAAGCGCACCATATTTTTAGACATTTGCTCATCTGACATCGCGGTCTATTGTCAAAGTGAAAAAATACTTATTATGGTTTGAATCACCCTGTAAAGCCTTAACGATAAAAATGGGAGTTGGATAAATATATATTATGCGCTCAGAAACTATTTTTTTCTCTGTAAAAAAAATATAGTAATGAGATAAAAGAAACATTGTCGAAGGATTTAAGTTTTGTTTAAATGACAAGGCTGTAAGAGAGGTCACTGGCCAAATACCATTTAACACGCAGACTAGTCGTATTTCGCTTTCTAAGTTAAAAACTATTTTTTAATTATAAATTTTGAAACTCAAGTTACCCTGAATTTATATTACCATGAATTCATAAACATACTATGATGAATTTGCAACTTTGAAATAGCTCCAACCCAGATAAGTAACTTAGTTCAAATTAGGTCACGAGATGGCAGCACACTTACAATTTTTGTGCACATTTATGCAAAATAAATATATAATTTTATTTTTAATGGTTTTAGAAATGGGCCCGATTCAGAAAACATGCTTACTGCTTAGCGAAAATAGAGGGGAAAAAAGCTACTAATGCTCTTTTCCTGGCATATGGTGTGTGTGTGTGTATGAAAATGAAAGCTAGCATTAGTGGCGTATTTTTTCTCTATTTGCGCGTACTTAGCGTTTTTGGTGAATATCCCCCAATGTAACCTGATTTCAAGTAGGCCTATGTTCGAAACCGGTTTAAATAATTTAGCATCAATACGCAGAAGAATTACGTCAAACGATTCGAACAGAACCATTCTGATGTCGACAGATTTGGAAGGCCTACTTACAGGAGCCGGACGTCGTGTGCATGGGTTCTATGGAAGTTGCACATTCATAGTGTTATCCATTCATGATATGATGATATGCATATATTGCAGTACTCTTAAATCCGATAGTGCTTTGTAATTTGTATTGTATTGGACTATTGCCTGCAAAGTTAGATTCGTACGGAGTATTTCATAAAAATTTTATTTTTGCTTACTTTTAATAGCATTAACCATGACAATACTGCTTAGGGCTTAAGCCGTGCGAAAACGAAGCGAAAAAATGCTTTTTGCCCCGAGAAATATGAACACGTGACTTAATTCCGTGCCGATAATTCGTTAAAACCAGTCACGTGCTCGTGTTTCTGGGAGCAAAAGGGATTTTTGGGTCTTCGTTTTCGAAAGGCCTTAAAAATCAACATTTAAACTGTGGGTTCAGCAATATTAACTTAGATCGTTAGCTACTCATAGTACCGTAGTGAATAACGATGTTATGGCGGCTACACACGGGCAACAAAATCCCTCGGAAATGGCCATTTTTGTCGCCTGACAGCATGAAGGGGTGATTTTTTACACTTTATACGAGCCACGTTTCAATTGAAGTTTGATTTCGCCCTTCATGCTCTCGGGCAACAAATTTGCCGATTTTTTTTTTTTTTGCAAATTTATTGTCCGTGTGTAGCTGCAATTAGATTGCTAGCCTATTGTACAAATTTAATCCTGTTACTTCTTGGATGCTTGATTGTAATGCGAAGATAATAGGCGAATAACATTATTTTTATTCGTTTTATCAGATAATAGACATAAATAAGTTAGTCGTATCACATCGGATTGTTCAAACCAAATTCAACAGTCATCCAGCAGGGTCAAGGTTTTTTTGGTGATAAAAACTGTAGCGGTATCAAGTTTGAACTATAATATTTTTAACTTGGTATACATAAGTATACCAAGTTATATCACAAAAAGTACGAGTTTATAATTAGTTGAAAAGTTTACTGTGTAAAGATGTTGAAGTTTCTTCTTTTATTGCTACTTTTTTCATCAACTGTCCTGGGTTTCGATCGTAGCAAGTGCAAAGAAGTTGGAATAAACACAAGGTTATCGGAGAGATATGATTTCGATGGAAGTGAATATTCTTGCTTCGTCTTTTCTGAGCCAGTTCGACTCCAGCAGAATCCAGTTGACGAATATTGGTTGGACATAGATATAACAAAGTACCCGTGGTCCTATTCTATTGTGAAACCCAGTATTTCTTTGGAATTGGAAACATGGAATCAAACTTTCGATTTAAACTCAAACAACAAGCCCATCAATTTTCCTAACACCAGCAATGTGACGGCGGACGCCATATTGAAAGGGCAACTCAACTTTGGAACGTTAAACGTAACCAATTACGAATTGCCTGCATATTTTGTCCTGCGCCTGCAAGCAACGAGGAACGTATCGAAAGAAGAAGACGCCGTACCAATCCCAATGCCTGTCTACCTCGACAAAGATGGCAATGAAGTTGATTCGAAATTATTAAACAAAGATGGCATGATCTACGTCAAAGAGATTAAGATATCGTTGAATGATTATTTCAACCATTCCGTTGAAATGATCACCACGGATATGATTCGATTTGGAGCAGACGAGTACAGAATAGTATTGGAAAGTCCGGACAACACAACGATCAGTCTTGATGTCATCAGATATGGATATGATTATGAAAATGTTTATTATGTGACAGAACAGGGAGAACTCATTAACAAGGTTGAAATGCAAGTTTTCGACGGTTACAGGTTGAACGATTCCTCAAACTTGATTACGAATGGATCGGAAGAAATTGTAGACATTAAGGTATCAGAGCCCCGATTTATTCGTACCGTTGCTTCCACCTCTAACGTTTTAACTCTCGCTTTTGATACCAGGGGAGCTGTTAAATTCAATCCTAAGGCGAGAATCCTTTCGTTTGAAGCTATTGTCATCCCAAATCCCGACTCCTGCTTAATATATCAAAATAATTCAGAGAGCATTAATTGCAACTGGATTAAAGATGATAACAGTACTAGTTTCTTGATTAGTTCCGAAGCTACTATTTACGGTCCAACTTGTATGACTGTGACCTTCACAACAGATTGGCGAACGGGAATGCAAGAAGTATTCTTGGTTGTTTGGGAAATTGGGAATTCCAGTCATGTTTTGTATAGACATATTGGAACCGATACCATAAAGGTAAGGAGTTTCGATATTATTCCCTCTCCGAGTAGAGGTAAAATTCGAATGTTAAGTACTACGAATTTTGTATCTGTTGAATATGTCACAACGAAGAATGAATTTTGTTACGACGTTTCAAAGTACAAAAATATAAACTGTCGATTTAACTCGACGCTGTGCGAATGGGAAGCTCGACCTAGTGGTTTGGAAAGATTCGAACTAACAGATAATGGACTGCTTATGTATGGATCTGCAGCTCAGATAATCAGCCCCGAAATAACGGTGCCCGGAAGTCACTGTTTCCATATTATCACCAGTAGTGTTTATGGATATGGTCGACTTAACGTTATGCTTTTAGATGGTGCCGAAATTTTTCACCTTCAAAGTTACTTGATACAAAACGTAGAATCAAGAGAACATTCACGACTGCTGCTAAAAGACGTAAATAAAGGCACGAGAATCATTTTAGTTACAAAAGGTTGGTCCGAAAACAAAATAAATATTTTAGAAACGCTCCTTTTACCAGTGGACCAATGTTGCTACAAACCACCAATCAAAGAAGGGGATTTGAAATGGATTCCAGAAGATCTAAATCTCGAAAATTTTAACCAGTTGGAGTGCGAAAGTTTGCCCAAACAAACTCAGACATTTCATACCCCCTTGTTTTCAAATCGGGAAGGCTTTGAGTGGATATGTTTTCGTTATCACCTCAGGACTTCACCATATTTTCCAAATTTCTGTTTCGAAATCACATTGGTCCAGTATTTCTCAAATGTGACCTCATCCCTTCATGGACCCTCCTGGTCAGATTGCAGTCCCGGGAGCGAAATTTCTTTCGGGTGCCTCCCGTTAGATTCCGATGCCAATAAATACCAACTTAAATACTTGACCAAACCAGATGCAGAACTCACGTCCCCACTGCATATCGAATACGTTGTCGACGGGTTAAGAATTTCTACTAGTAGCGATGCTGTCATTATTGCCTCGTTGTCCTGGCCATTTTTAAGTAAATCATACAACTGTGAGGTAAGCAAATTAAACTGTGGCTGGCACCAAACATCGTTGAAATCAGTCATCTGGTCCAGAGGGGAAAACCGTCTTACGTTCAGTCGAAAATATGATAAAGAAGGGATAGGCTTTGTTCATTCCCCTCCTTTTAAATTTGAAAATGGAACTTTCGCCATAATTTCATTTAAAGTACGTTGCTCTTCAGCGACGAATGTAACTTTGCGATTAAAGAAATTTATATCGTCAGAATCAGTTTTAATTTCTCAACACCAATTATTGGTAATTCCACAAAAACCGGAATTCAGTGAGTTAATAAATACGGTGGATTCTGGCGCATATTACCAGGTGGAAATTGGTGTTTCTCGTGTCGAGGGTTACATTGAAGATTTTAAAGTATCGAGCTTTAATGAAGGAAACTTAATGGATTGTGACTTTGACTCAGATGATCATTGCGGTTGGTTTCAACGAGTGATATTCGTGAAGGAAAGTCATTATGAAACCAGTAAGAATAGAATGACCCCATTGCATGATTCCAAATTTAACAAAAATGGAGGATACCTTACTCTCCTTAACGTTACATATTACTCACACATATTTTCTACTAATGTTAGCAGTCTCCCATTTCGTCCTTCATCCGATGGAGGGCAGCAGTGTCTCAAATTTGCTTATTACATGAACTGGGATGATATGTGGTCTGATGAAAAAATAAATAATATCACTTTGATTCTGAAACTGGAGTTTGATTCCGGCAATTCTACTCAGCTGTGGAAACAGAAGGGCAGTCATAATTTCGGTTGGTACAGGGTTCAAATCCCGTTGACCGAAAGAGAAAGGTTTCGCGTGATATTTTACGTGCAAATAACTGACATGTCAATATTACGGAGCGATAAATTTGTGGCAATAGATTCAGTTAGTATCGTCGAAAACGTATCAAATTGCAAACGAATGCAAGTATCTATCGATCCTGAAATTGCACTGATTCAGTGAACCAGAATCACATGACAGTGCTCCTTAATCTTTTTTTTAGTATTATTTTACGTCTCTTTCCAGCTTAGCTGCTTTAAGACGAGGGGAATGGGCCTAATGAAATGGTCGTAGAACAGACCACCCATCCTAGTACTGACCACACCCGACGGAGCTTGACTTTAATCAACAATGGGGAGAGAAAACCCCAATGTACTCCGCCGGTGCTCCTTACTCGTTAGTGAACTCGTTGTTCAGACTGCAAATTACTTTTTAATACAAAGATATAATTTTCTTTGCGAGTTATTATACAATGATTGTCCATCGCCGGTATTCAGTTTTTTTTTAATTCGGGACAATATTAAACTAATTAATTTTATTCTGTAATGAAAACGGCGACAGTGACATGATGGATTGGTCGCCTAATGTTGACGAAAATCAAGCTCCGTCGGGTGTGGTCAGCACTAGGATGGGTGTCCTGTCTACAACCCAACCTTCAGGCCCATTCCCCGCGCCTTTACCCCCAAGGAGCGGGGGGGGGGCGCTCCTTGCATTCCGAGGGGTATACCAGCCTACGAACTGGTTGCTGGTCAAACCATTGAATTAGAGTAGTGGGGGAAGAGAAGGTCTTATAGCCGTGGTATGGGAGAGAAAGTTACCATGCACCTGTTCATGTGGCCGCCAAATTCCAAAAGATGGTGGAAAATGCGTTTTCTTTGGAGAAAAGAGTGCGCGCTCCTGCCACCATATTCCAAAGTAATAATAGAAAATGTATGCTTGGAGAGAAATAAGTGCATGGTCACGCTGACTTTCACTCCCTTCTCACCTCTAATTCAATGATCAAACGGATTTTTTTTTAATAAAAAGATAGGCCTATCTGAGTTTTTCTCAAATATCTTTTTATTTCATGCAGTGACCCAATAATATTTTGTATGTAGTAGAAAAGACCTTGAAAAGATCTTTTCTAATACTTAAAAAATATAAGGGTCGTTCAAAAATGAATGACACTCCCCCCACAACTCCGTAAAACGGAAAATTTTGAAAACGCGCAAGATGGGAGTATGTAATTCGTAGACTAAGTTATATGGGTAGCGTATTGTCACCACGTGGTATTGCGTCATTGCGAAGAACTATAAGAACTGCTGAGACATCACTGAGGGTGTGCAAATGTGTGTGGACAAAGCGAATCAGTATGGAAACAGGTAATCACGGGCAACGATGGACAGTATGGTTACTTTTGAGGGAAGG
>JAQGBM010001657.1:0-10299 GCA_034698405.1 Symphylella vulgaris | reverse complement strand
ATTTAAATATTGCCACATATTACGATTTACGGTACCTTATTATGTTGCAAAATAGTATCCAGTATATTTAAGACTAAAATAACTAAGACTATGGAATGTACCGGTACCGTAAAAGTTAATTCTTACTTCTTCAATAAAGTACGGTATAGGCTATAAATTTATTTTGCAAAATGTTATTAAATTATATTCTAAAATTTCTATAATGTCTGTTAACCTGTCTGAAACTTAAATAGGCTATATTAAATTAGGATGAATAATGAAGAAATTAATTACAACATTTTTTAATTACAAATATAATTTTTTATAAAAAAATATTGGATGTATTTTTAAAGCAATATAAGTATTATATATGGTTAGCTAAAAACATATTTTCTTCATAATTATTTTTAGTATTCTTGATAATAATTCATTTATAGACGAATATATATAACTTTTTTTTCTAATTTGCCGCACTTTTATTTTTAAAGCCAAATTTTAGCTTCAAATTGTAAAAATAATATTAATAAAATTATTAAATTCAAAATTTATACCTACCTATATATTATCTACTCAAAATAAAAAATAGCCTATGAAAATCGGTTCCGAATATATTTTTTCTGAAAAAAATCATAGGCTATTGGTATAGGCTCTGGAAATGTATTATAGATGATAAATTTGCGGATTTTAACAGAATCAAGTTTTTTTTATTTTAAATTCCTATATCCCGTACATAACTTATATACAGCACCACTTGTAACCAGAAGTTGTATAAAAATAACTGTATAAAGAATTCCTTCCTCTCCTGAAAATAAGTCCATTTTATTATGTTTAAGAGAGCTACAAAGAACGTCATGAAAAACTATTATTGATTATTATATATGCGAATCAAAATGGAACAAAATTATTACAACATATATAAGTTATACATAATTTGTTTGTATATGCTGTATATAGTTAAGGAATTAGCACTGCTGAATATATACGGTAGCATAAACGTATAAATACTTTTCTGATTGTGTAACTTTATAATAACGCATATGGAACAAGTTGATGTGATGAAACATCTTAACAATCCAAACTTAAATGAGCTTTGAAAAAAAAGGTTAAATTTGTCTTATTAAGGGAAAAAAAAGTGCTGTGCTTTATGTTAATTTCAACATCAGCAATTTTATATGAATAATTTATTTGTTTTCTTTATAGATCTTAAAAGCGTATTAAGTTAAGTCATGAATCTCACGATGATTATATACAAACATTAGCATTTTTATGAACGAAGACAGTAACTTATAATGCTGGATAAATTAAATTCGCAACGTTAGATTATTTTTCTTTCCCAATTCTAAAAGATTTTTAACAACAAGCACGTTTGTCAAGATTTAATTAGAAAATACAATTCTTTTTCGTCTAAGAAATATAGATAGCCTATGATACAGTTAACTGTAAAATGTGGCATCACAATACTTACCATTGTTTGGGTCGTAAATTACAATAAATTTGTCCCCCTGCTTGTTTATAAAGTTTTAAAATAGATTTATAGTCCCCTTCTAAAAATAGATAGTATAACGGTGCAAGTGTGGTTATAAATTGCAGTAAACGTACGGGACACACAAAAAAACGAGACCCCGTTATATTGTTGGGAAAAGAACCGTTCCTCGATTTTTATGATACCGCTATACTCTCCCCGTCCTTGTACAAAACACGTCTCTTTGCTGCATGGGGACGAGGGGAAAGTGTATATAGCTTAATTGTCATTTTTCACTAACAACCTAATTGCGATTTTAATCTAAACACAAGCGATATCTTAGCAAAACAGTAGCTCAACGAGTTTTTCGTTCCCACATTATTATACGAATAGAGAGAAGAATTGTTTGTCACTTTCTTGGCGCGACGGACAAGATGCTGTCCCCGACGAAGATAATACGTATTTTTCTATTTTTTTAAAATACCTTTTAAGTTTTATACTATAAGTTCTCGACATTGCTTGCCTGCATGTATTAGGTTGCATGGTTTTTTTTTATCTAAAAAAAATGTAATTGTAATTTCGAATTATTTAATTTCGGGATAAAATAAAATAATTCGAAATTACAAATTTTTTTTTTTGAAATATACACTACATACAGGTTTAAATTGTTTACAGGCAGGGTTTGTATTGTTTACAGGTGTTTTTAACCGGAAAATTGAGAATGAAAAGTCATTTTTAAAAATTCTGAAATCTTTATATTATTTAAACCGATATATAAAGACATAATAATTTTTATACCACCAGCAAATGGTTGACTCTTGGTAAATGAATTTGATATAATTAAGTTAAGCATCTCTTTTAAAATTTAATGAATTTTAATGGAGTTTTTGAATGGTTACCGTATTAAATGTCTCAAAATTAACCGTGTAACTTATGATAGCCTATTAATTATTATAAGAAAGTTTTTTTTCAAATTTTTAAGATAATACATCAGTGTATCCATTTAGACTATAGGTACCTTTTAAAAATTGTTTCTTGGATTCATGGTGATCCAAAAATCCAATCCTCTCTTGTTTCTGCTGTTCTTCTGTATAAAGAAAATATTTATTCTAAAGCCCATCAATTTTGCTATCATATACTCTTTCGCCACAGGAAGTATCTGCGCAATAAAATATACGCCCTAATTCTCAGCAGAGGAACGAAATGAGGGGTTATCACGTTAATATCTAAAAGTATCACTCTTTTCCCCCTTCAAGCTAATGAGTCTATTTTGGTTACCCATTAAGTCTATAAAACTGACAGTGTAAAACGGTTGTAAAAGTTCGTCGACACTCCCCAAATTCGGTTTAAACTTCTTTTCTTCTTTTTTTTTACTTGAAATTTTAGTTCACTTTCTTCTCGAACAATACGTCAATAAACAAGGGAACAAATAAAACCCCTGTTTGCCCGCAAAGGAGGGATTTTATTGTCTTTTTTTGCGTCCACGTGCTATCGTTTTATACCCTGGACTCTCCTTTTTATAGCTACTTTTGGATCTAAAATTGGGTCAAATTTAAGGTTCAATAAAAGTTAAAGAATTTATAGTACCCTATATATACGCGCTTTTATGTACATCATTTAACATCGTTTTTCAACGCGAATCATTTGTGTCAACATTTTTGTTTCCTCCATTTTAATTAATTTGACCTTTTAAAGTGAAGCACAGACAGTGTACAAAGAATACCGGTACTACAGTATAACTAATATTGAGAAAATGACATCCTTAATTTTAGTTTCTGAGGTACAAAATAATCAATCACATGATAATACAGTATATACTCTCAAAGACTGTTTCAGAGAACATATTATCACAGTACAAATCGATGAGAATTTATAACTAAAATACAGGTAGAATGAGACCAAAATTGTTAATCATCTCACCAAGTGCTGGCGGATTTAGAATGAGGCCGAATAGGCCCGAAAATCACATGTTTGTGGTAAAATAATCCGTATGTTTGAACTGATTTACAGAAGTGATGCATATAACTGTACTTAAATGCACTAAATCTTACTTCAATTAAAAAAAAAATCCAGTGGTTTTTCTCCCTGTGAAGTCGGAAAAGGAAAAGTCAGTATATCTCTATTGGAGGTATATAACGACCCTCCAAACTTCATATATTTTATTACATTAAACAGGGCCTCCCTAATATATATATACCCGAGAAAATTTTTTAGATTCGCCCCTGATCTCAAGCATGCTGCACCTATATCTTAAGTTATATATATTAATAGGCTACTTTCTTCTTAGCCTGCATGAATCAATGGAATTTTTTTTATTGGAAAAAGAGGAAAAGATATAAAAGATGCGATGTTGCGAATGTATAAGAATATTGAATACCGAGTAATCATGATTGTATATAGCCTAATATACCTGAATTAATATTACCATATTGCATCAACTGATTTTATACTGATGACAGTATTTCTAGAATTATGCCGACACAATATTATCTTATTTTTATAACTTACGTTTTAATTTGTAAAGGTAGGCTATAATGAGTAAATTGAACAAGTTTAGTCTATTAGAGAATAATATGTATCGATAACTATAAGGTGAATCTGATACTATATTTACACAGAGTATTATATAGCCTACTCTCTCTAATCTCGACATTTTCACAGACATTATTAGGCCGGTTATTACACATATCCTTTAGGAATCGTATCTTTTTGCCCCCTTAAAGGGAGGCGTGTAGGTAATTTCACGGTACCTGAGTAAACAGCGATCTCTTTAGAAAAACACTGGAGGCGTCAGAAACTAATCAACTATACGTATATGGGAGCCCTTTTCCCGTGTCTAGTCAAGCGGTGAAAGAAAAAGTTTAATTTTCTTCTAAACTCGACAAGGTATTAGAAATTATTATATACACCAAGAAATAGGTATCACATTAAGGTTGTTATGTTTGATTTAAAACTTTGAAAAAAAAACCTTTAAACCAGAAAGACTGATCAAATATTAATTAATTTATACAAGGTGTTACAAGTCTGTTTTTATGCAGTACAGACGTAGGCTACCGCTACCGTATACAGGATCAATATTTCCTGGTAGGCTAACTTATATAGGCTACCGTAGCTTATAGTTGAGGTACTTAAAATATGACCAAGCAATAAATGAAAATATCCATATCTAAGTTCTAAAAAAATACGTTAGGCTACTTACGGTATATAAATAAAATATTTATGTGAATCGGTTTGAAGCATGATTAAATTACTATAATTTTAGAGGCTAATATGCAAAGTATGCATATGGTGAACTAAACCTTTTCGATAAAACTGGAATTTTGTGTATGGTATAAAAACATGATTTAAGATGTTAATAAATATGAATAAGTTAGCAAATTTTTCGGTCTTTAACTTAGTCCTTAAAAAATCTTTTTAATTTCTTCTTTCAATGAGGTACACTGTCATATTTGAAATTTCATTATCCATGCAGTATATACTTCGACATCATGAGCATTTTCCCAGTCGGTGTCGGATTTACGAGTTCTAGTTCTTGGAAGAACTATCGTCACATAGGATGATATGGACTCTAGGATGATAGGTTTGGCATTGATCATGCATAGACTGCTAGGTCTGACGTCCGTACATTTCTGTATACGAGTTAGTTGCACCTATAAATTTGATCGCAAAATGGCCTGATCCAGTCATTCTCGAGAACTTCGGGGTCTCCAATTCCCTGTTTAACTTAAAATGATTTTTAGTAAACCTCTGAAGATAAGAATATAATATTAACATAAATAAAATTAAGACTCGTGTTTACAAAATCAATTATAAATAAACTTATAAAATAATCAGAAGTTTCTATTCTGCACATGTTCACTGAATTTTCTCGTGGAAAATAAAACACGCAAAGAATTTTAAGCAAAGAATAAAAAGTTGAACATTTTCTTTTTAAATGTTCCATTTTCCTTCTCTTAAAATATAATTAAACTCAACATAATCGCTCTTTAAGAAAAAGTCGTTTTATGTTATAATGAATAAAAAAAAAAGTGTGACCGTACCATTTCAACTGCTGAGCTACTGGTTGTGTTACAGTAGCTTAGAGGGGAGATTGTCATTTACATTCAACAGAGCTCGCTTAAAAAGTCAAGTCGTGTAATGATACATGCTATTAACAAAGAAAATCGCCTGGAGCTGACAAATATGACATTGGAGGACAAAACATCATTCTCATTTAATTCTTTTTTATAAAGACTTGTACATACCTCTAAAATAATATTTTATTTTTCCCCATAATATCTTTTGGGAGGTTTGCTTATTAATACAGATAAAAGAAACACATTATGGATGTATAAAATAAGATTTTTTGTATTGTAAAAATAATTCTATTCCGGAATTCTACGAATAAAGATTTTTTTTTTGTCTATAAAGGTTTTTGTTTGTCAATCAAAAGAAGAATAGAAAAAATAAATTTAATTTAACTTTATAAGCCGTCACTTGACATTAAAATATAAGAAATCTATTATTATTATAGAAGCTACTTGCAGTACCACAAGTACATACGAATAAAAGAAATAATATATTAAAATGTATTTTGTCAGATGAATTAAAGATACCATCACTCGTTCAAATTAGGGTTATTTGTTTAGTGATACTTCGTTCTATGCACTCTAGGGTATATGAGTATAATATACAAACCTTATATAGGTTTGACTTTCCATCTGAACCTGAACAATGTGTTATATGTAACTAATTCTGACAAAAATGCTTATTTATGTTTTTAGATAAAAAGAGGCCAGATTCGTCGACCGACAACCACTGTAGTGACGGCGACGATAATAATGACGACGGATCCAACAGCTCAAACCTAAAGATGAAGAAACAGCGAAAGGCGAGGACGGCATTTACCGATCACCAGCTCCAAACTCTGGAAAAGTCGTTTGAAAGGCAAAAGTACCTCAGCGTCCAAGACAGAATGGAACTGGCGGCCAGTCTTAATCTCACAGATACTCAAGTCAAGACGTGGTACCAAAACAGAAGGTAAGGCGTCATATAGACTGCTATTAGTTGCCTATATATAAGGGGTGTAAAAATTTAAAAACCACACATGATTAAGTTATGCAGTGGAAAGCCTATATTTAGACTCATTCTATCCCTTGAACGTGTTACATTTTTCTCTGTCAAACGAGGAGAAAAACGTAAAAATGAATTTTAACGTAAAATTAAATTTTTTCATTTCGATTTACAGAACAAAATGGAAGAGACAAACAGCCGTAGGGTTAGAACTCATGGCCGAGGCTGGTCACTTCGCCGCCGCGCAAAGACTCTACGGATCTCCATACTGGCCATACCCGGCGTCGCCTTACGCAGCAGCTGCGGCCGCAGCGGGTCTCAACAGCCTCGATCTCTACTACAGACAGGCAGCTGCAACTCTGCAAAAGCCACTAGCCTACAGGGTGTATCCCAATCCATCACTGGCCGGCCTGCCTCCTGGCGCAAACCCCATCTCAGCACCCGTAGGACTTTCTCCGGCTCCACCGACAACATCCATACCGTCTAGCACGTCTGCGACCGCGAGTTCGAGTTCACTGGCTGCTTTTTACAATCGCGATCCACCTAGTGGTAGCCAAGTTTAGTTAAAAACAAAAAATCAGCATTGAAGGTCACAAAAATAATATATACTGTATACAAGATTAGTCCGATCGAGACAAGGTCTCCGATACAGACATCAGACCCAATAATTCAGTTTATAGTCGTTCAAGTGGCGGCGCCACTGTTTACGAGAGAAAAGGTCCTAATAGTGGCCCCACCATCTGCACAACAAAAGACTGTATTCTGAGGCCTGATAATTGTTCGAGGAGACAGTTTCTGCGCTATTTAATTCTACCATAAAATCTTTCATATTTTCATTCTCATTCTATTGACGTCACAAATTTCAAAAATTTTGGGTGTACGAGGGAGGTACCGGTAGATACAATTCCAAAATTTTACCGTTCCATATGATCAATATTTTAATTTTTATCAAAAATATTAATTGAATTAATACAGTGAATACTGTAAATAAGAGTTATTTAAACGTGCCAGACAACCCTTTAAATTTCTTTTGTAATTATATTGAAACAAGAATTTATACTGTGGAAAATTCATTTTAGTTTTAATAAAATTGCAGGTTTCATTTTTATTAAACATCTCAAAATGAACTGAAACATGGATGTATAATCTTTGTTATTATTATTTATTTTATCATTTTGAAAAAATCAGTTCATTATAACCGCGATAACTTAACAAAGAAATTATGCAGTAATTTATATAAATAATTTGTAAAATATAAGTTGATTTATAATTATATACGTATTGAAGCCACAGAACGATTTTTATCGAAAAAATGTTAAACCTGCTTTCTTCTCATCGGTTCAGCATCACCAACAGAACAATTTTGTAATTGGAGAAAGTCGCATCATGTGGCTTTTGAATTATTTTGTAAATATAATTAATTAATTATTAAAAAATGCTGTTAAAAATATAAGTGTGTATACATGTTTAATAAAATGTTGTGATTATAAATACACATTCCAATTATGTTGTAATATTTTTAATTCTTTATAATTTTTATTTTTCATTATTATACAGTATAATTAAAATATACAAATAATATTAAGGTGCTGTGTACCTTGTTAAAATAATAAATAAAAAAACTGTATATAGGTGTTTAATAAAAAAAAAATTACTCTATGTATAAATTTGAATTGTATTTTTCTTTATTTTTAAAACAGAATTCTTTAGAAACAACACGTCGACGTGACGTCGTATAGCCTATACCGGTATTATAGTAAACTCCGGTATAATTAGTTAGCAGATATTTTTGAAAATGTTAATTCTGTATAACTAAATTATTATATTCATTAGTTAAATAAATAATATTTTATGGAAATAGATAAATAATATTTTATGGATTAGGACAGCTGAGGGGGTAGGCTTATCGTCCCGTTTCACCGTTTGCATTCCTACACTGCGTAGTGCGTATATTTTAAGATTATATGAATGGTATCGGTATCATTTATTTTCAATTGAAATGATCAGCAGGACAGACCAAGCCTATACAATTAAGAAAAATTCTAAATTTTCTAGAATTTAAGAATTCCATTCTAAATTATTTTCAGAATGCAATATGCAATAATTATTAATTTTTTAAAGGTAAGTTAACAACTTTATTAATCAATGTTAAATAAGGAGATATGAAATTAAGTTTATATTAGGCTAATAAATATCTTATAATTTCAGTAGTAGTATTATGATTAGATATTATGATATCTAATTATAGTATACTATAATTAGATATCATAATATGGAGAAAAAAAAATTAGTTGGTCTTCCAAAAGCATTTCATTAACTTTTTTTTACTGCTGAATTTGAATTTTGAATATTAGCAAAAATTGTTTTAAAAAATGGAAATGCGCGGTATATATAACTTACTTTATATAGCCCGTAATAGCCTATCTGTGTTGGTCTCGTAAAAATCGTGGGAATAAAATTTCAAACGGAAAATAGAGGCAACAGAAATCAGTGTCTGTAATTTTATTTATTTTGTCTGTAGCATTTACATTGAGCGCAATACGAAAAATCCTAACTTTATCACGCAAAGAAGCATCCGATACTCTAACGGAAGAGGGTCTATGCTTATTAGTTACTCTATGGATAAAAACGTAATCAGTTTCCTCTCTAAAAATGTCGTGTCTGTAATTATTAAACAGAATGTATAACAAAATAAAAAATCATATACTTTTTCCGCTGTTCTCAATTTTGTTTTAAAATTGAATTATTTAATTTCAATTCTTTTTCCGCCCTTTTAAGTATTCATGCAATGCACATACTTTTAAATAATTGAAACCAAAAACGAACAACAAGGACAGGGATTTTTTAAAAATAACAATATCTACTCGTATAAAATTATTATAACTTAGTATCTATCCTGTATCTGCAGTTTTATTGGTTTTACGAAATCGTCAGAAATCGAATTTTAAAATAATCATTTTCAATTATTCTTGATAACCTAACCTTACCTTACCAAATAGATTATATATTATATGTACAGGCCCTGCTACGTAAGTGATGCGCCACCTCACTAAAAAATTGAACTATAGCCTCATAAAATGCTAATATGAAATTAACTCGCCTCATTACAAACTAAAATAACCTCAGATTTTTATTACCGTAAAAACTGTAGTCGACTCTCAGGCAACTGATACGGCTCGCAACATCACGCGGCTTATTTTCATGTCGCTCAAACTTTCTCTCCTAAAATGTAACTAAACTACTGTGTATTTTATAAAAATATATGGCCAATAATAAAACTAAGGGAATAATATTTTCATTTGTATCATTTAACTTACAACAAATAAATTAATAATAATAAGAAGAAGAAAGCTAAATTGAACATTGTTTAAATTTCCCGAGAGAAGTTTTCTCTCCATGCAGCGTCGTATTTGATCGTTACGACGCTGCATTCTTTTCAATAAAATTAACTTAAAATCAAGTTGCAGTGTTCCTTGAAGTGTGATATAACAAATTGGTATATAAAAGTCCCCAGATTAAGAATATGTAATTGGTTTATAATTTTATAATGACACATTAACCTGAGTGGGGAAAATCGTTAAATTTGGCGGAATATGATGATTTTTCTTGAAATTGCATTGGGTGTGGAATTAAAATAACTGCTCCTAGAATGTTCAACATTAGAGACCAGTTCCAGTTTATTTCGATAACTTAGTAAAAAAAAAGTAAATCTCCCATATTGAAACTTGAGGTATGATAGTACTTACTTGCGCTTTCAGCTTTTCCCATCATTTTCTTCGCGTGGAGAGTGCGATGGAGCAGTCATG
>JAQGBM010001656.1:0-10301 GCA_034698405.1 Symphylella vulgaris | reverse complement strand
ACGTAGAATAAAAATATGTTTAACTGTGTTTTAGAAGGATATATATTTTTTAAACAAATAGATTTTTGTAAATAAATTGATAAACTTTGGGCAAAGAGTGTTGACTTTGATCTGTATCTGTCTAAAAAATTAATACAGGCTATATGCAAAATAAAATTAAAAATAACGTAAGCCTACTCGTAACTTATACCCGGTATAGCACATTGTAGCTAATACAAAATGTAATTTTATCAATGGGAAGCCCAGGATTCGATTTCTACTCTTCAAATAAATGTCGATATTTTTTAATGTCGAATTTTTTCATAGCTGAACCTATATAAATAAATAAATTTTTTGCACTTAATATTAAATATACAGGGCCAAACACAGGCCAAAAAACAACACAAAAAACAAATAATGTTACTTAAGTAAAATAGAGTCGATAAAATTACATGCCATGGGAACGTGATCACAATAATATTTCGAAGGGAATTGATTTTCAATAAAAACATGCATAGGAGATTTATTAGCATTACAGCATAACTCCTGTGGGATGTTGTTCCAAATACGGGAGTAGATGGGAAAAAATGATTTTAGGTGACAAGATAATTTACATTTCTCAATATATAAACTAAGTTGGTGGTGACTAGGATTATGCCTATAGGGTAAGGTGGTATAAGCATTCTTGTCAAGGATAGTCTTATTATGCATAATGTTATGGAAAATATCACAGCATCTAGTAACCTGAAGGTTACGCCAACTAGGGAAATTAATTACCGTAATTAAATTTATTTATTTATATAGCAAAGCCGAAAAGTACAGTAGATAGAAATAGAAATATAGAATACAAGTTAGTGCTCCTAAAATACGGGGTACAAGTTAGTGCTAGAATTTCCCTAAGGGAATATATTAGAATACGGTATTTTACGAAGATAACAAAAGCGATGGGATTTTGTAAACTTCTCGCCGATTTTTTATACACAAACACACGTTTTTAAAATTAATTTTTTAAATAGCATGGCGCATGGGAAATATAAAAATTTTGGGGAAATTTTTTACAGTCTGTACAGTAGTCTACCAAATTATTAATTTCATAAAATGTGCTATAAAATTTCACGTAATCGAAGTTTTCCGGGAATATTTTGCAAAATGTACCTACTGTACTGTTTAGTGTTTCTCCAATTTTTTTTTCTATTGAAAAATTTCTTAAAAATTGGATATTTAATTTAAAAAAAAAATTGGGAAAATTTCAGGATTTTTTCCCCCAAAAATTATGGAAAAACTTCCAAATTTTTTGGGGGTAAATTAAATAAATTTTCCATAATAAATAAATTTGGAAAATGGTAATAACTTAAATAACTTATTTTAAAAAAATACATAAAAACTTTCCCATTACAATTTTCGTCGAAAAAAAAGGGGTAAAGTGCTATTCTCCACAATTTAAATTATTGGTATTATTTTTTTTAAATTCTAAAAAAAAAATTGATAAATTAAAAAAAAAAATCGAATATAATAAATAAGCCAAGGGATGCGAGCTTAACATGCTGCAAAAAAAAAAAAAAAGCAACACTAAATCTATCTTACCCAACTGACCTCGGGATATCCCGGGCCTTCCAGGTCCCGTTTTGAGCCTGGGATGTAAAATGAATCTGGTTTCCCAGACTTTGTTACAAGCAAAGGCACCGGGTTTGAATTTCATATTGGCTTCCAAATACGTATTTGGTGAGGATTCTATTCCTTGTTCGATATCTGTGTCTAAAAACAGTACAAAATACATTTTTTATTAGGCCTAATTCTGTCTCATTCTCTTTTAAAAAAAAAGTAGGCCTAATCTTATACCATCTTGAGGTCTTCCATAATTATTATGGAACTTGTCCTCATATCTCCAGATGTCCTCGCTTGCTTCTGGTTCAAGGAGCTGCTTGCACATTCGAGTACTATGGAGGTCTTGGAGAAGTAAAGTCTAAAACATTTTTGTTTATTACCGTAAGTTATATGTGACGCCTATCCCTATCAAGGAATCATATAGTTTTAAAATAAACTGTTCAGGCTTGGTATTGTCACTCATCATGTAATGAAAGGGAATTTTGTCATCATTTTACTGCATGATTTATATAAAAAAATCAATACAGTAGGCTACCGTAGTACTAACCGTACTATAAAGTTTTTTAAAGCCTAACATTGAATTACCTGATTAACAAGTTTGCAAATCTGTTTAATGTTTCGAATAGTATGTCTTCGGATTGCATCCCATCTAGCATATTCATCTTCCTCTTCAGGATTTCTATAAAATAAGAATTTTTTCATAGTTTATAAGTTCTTTTTTTTGGTTATTTTATTCTAATTTATTATAGGCCTAGTAGCCTACAAAAAAAAAAACATAAAACAAACCTGCAGTGAAAATAAACCGCTACCCTGTCGGGAAACACTTTCATTATCAACCAGAATTTTGGCAACACTGGTCGGTGACTATCTAGATCCAAGAGCCAATCTCCTTCGTTGTCCAAATCACTGCTATCCCCATCGTAACCTATTAAAATGTTATATAAATACTTAAATGGTTTGGCCTAAAAATGATTACATTAGGGCTAAAATAGATTACCGTACATTAGGCCTAAAATTGGTTACATATTAGGCTTAAAGTTAGGCATAACATTTGTTACGTTAGGCCTAACAAGTTACAATGACTGATTATGTTTAAATTATGAACTATTTGACCTAAAAATAACATTTTATTATAAAAACTAATTAAACAGTTAGGCCTAAAAAATGATTACATTAGGGCTAAAATATATTACATTAGGCCTAAAATTTGTTACATTATTAGGCTTAAAGTTAGGCCTAAAATTTGTTGCGTTAGGCCTAACAAATGTCTAATGACTGATTATGAACTAAAGGACCTAAAAATTAAGTTATTCCTAAAATTAATTATATTAGGCCTAA
This sequence comes from Symphylella vulgaris, assembly GCA_034698405.1. NCBI lineage: Eukaryota > Metazoa > Arthropoda > Symphyla > Scolopendrellidae > Symphylella > Symphylella vulgaris. The sequence goes on along the minus strand of JAQGBM010001656.1, from coordinate 7,379 downwards.
AATAATTAAGGGTAATAAATAGATTCCTAGTCCGTACCATCTTCGGTATTGCTGCACTGTCCACTTCCAAGCAAGCTCGAAACATCGCTAGCAATTCCTTGGGTTACTCCAGAGCTGTGACGATGTCTCCAAACAAAGTTGCTTCTCCTTACTGCGCTTGCATCCAAGCCTTCGTTGCTAATGGCGGGAGAAGTTTCTTGATCACCAGGCACACCAGCCGAAGCTGGGGTTGTAAAGCCTTTGAAAAATAACATACAATATTGTTAAGCTTAAAAAATTAGGCCTATCAAAGAATCATATGTAGTTTTAAAATAAACTGTTCAGGCTTGGTATTGTCACTCATCATTGTAATGAAAGGGAATTTTGTCATCATTATAGTAACATTTTACTTTGTGATAACTGATTAATATAAAAAATTAAATATTTACCTTCAAATGAAGTATCACCCAGAATGTTAGGCCTATTTTCATCTTTGGAAATAGGAGTAGACTGATTTTCGCACTGTGGAAAGTTCTGGGGAGGTGGTGTATCTATTCGACCTATTATGTCATCCTAAAAAATTATTAATTTAATTAAATTAAGGTATTTTTGTAACGAAAAGTGTACAGTATATTTTTCATGACAAACGTCATTGGACAAAAAAGAACTTGCAACTTTTTTCCAAGGGAAAATTATTTACTCATATAATTATTTTTTAACACATTAAAAAAGTGAATTTAATAGGCCTACTCTGCATTTTTTATTTAAAAGTAAAAAAAAAATATTTTCTGGCAACTATACTTTTCTAAAATAAGTTCAAATTTTGTTCGTGTCATCTATTCGTCCGGTATCTATTCTTTACAGTACCGTATAAAAATATAATAAAAAATACTGTACATTTTCCAAAACTTTACATTTTAATAACATTATTTTCTGGCAACTAAACTTTTCTTAAAAAAAATTTCTGGCAACAGCCTAATCTCCGTTCTCTACGAGTCTACGGCATTAAAAAAAAAACACCATATTAAATTTATAGGCCTATTTATTATTTTCTGCATTTCTGGCAACTATATTTTTCTAAGTAAAGTTTACATTTTGTTTCCCTCATCTCCCTACTCTACGGGTAAAATATAAAATAAGGAGAAAAAAAGTATTCCCAACCTCTTTTTTCGTTTCGTCATCATCATCTTCATCGTCAGCAACATTTAAGTCTTCAAAATCGGGATGCTGGGCAAACATGGTCACACCACTCGTATCCGTCGCTGCAGTTTTATCAGACCTCTCGCTCCTTACCGAACAGCGCGAGAGTTTTCGGTGTCGCGGAGCCCCCGTAACCGTCTGTTTGTCATCAGATTCGTCTAAATCGTCATCGGTGAGGGGTCGACTGTCTTTACGCTTTCTAGGGGGTCGAGGGGTTTCGAGTTGGGTCACGGGGGTACTCTCGTCCCCCTTGTTGCTACCCTCGCGGCGTCCCGCCTGAAGGTGTTGAAGTCTTGAAGTGAGGTTCCCCGGGATAACGTGTTCGGGGGAGGATGCTTCCTACAAATTAAGGGTTATAAAAATTTATTAAGGACGTTTAGTTGCGTCGTGAATCGAATGAATCAAGAAAATAGAGAATGTTTTTTTCTGTGAAGAGCAGTCGATATCGATATATCGGGAATTAAAAATTTCGATAATTTTAATATAAAAAATACCCCAAAAATTGCCAAACCCCCCAAAAAAGGCCTAAAAATTGCCAAAAAAAACCCCAAAAATATGGGGGGACGACTTATATTCGGAGCAATAAGCTAAAATAAATTATGCTTTAAAAATCATAATTTTTTGGCAATTTTTCTGCATTTTTGACCGGTTTTTGTAATTTTTGGGACTAATTTTTTACGAAAAAATTGGGGTTATGCTTGCAAAATATCGTTACTTCGATATATCGGAAAATTTTCCAAAATATCGATATCGGATATTTCAAAATATTGATATTATTTTGCCAACAGTGCGCATGCTTGCTTCCATATAAACCTATACAAACTTCTGAGGCGTATAAGTTATCACCCGAATTTCGGGGGTGACCTGCCATACATTTTTAAACCTGAAATCTTATCAGTTAAACAACTTTCTTGATACTTTCATTTTTAAAATGGAATTTCCCTATACGAGGCCATCCACGACGCAACACCCTTAAAATTTCACAAAAATATTAGTGTTATCACTTACGTTGTTTTTTCGGTGCATGACTACAACATTTCCGGATGTTGTCGTATCATCTTTGCTGTCTAATTCCGAAGAGGTCCGGGTGTCCCGGTTCGGATCGTATTGGAGGCAGTGCAAGGCCGTCCTATCTTCCTGATGAACCACGCTACTCGGTATGTAATACTTGTTATACTGGGGGGCCGGGGGCAGTGAAGACCCGCTATGGTGTCTTGATGATATCATGTTGGGGTCCGTCTGTGCGTCCCGTGTAACGACCACGTAATAGCAATCGTCGATATGGTTGAGATGGAAACCCGAAAGTGACATCCTCTCAAATTCCTTAACAATCCGAAAAAGCCGCCATTTTAGAAATTTTCTAAGTCTCAAAAATATTGATTATTAAACTAGCCTCTTACCTTAACGAAATTTTCGAGGCTTTGGGCAGGACCGAAGACAAACTGCAGTGGTACTTCCTCCAAAACACATCCCGGACGTTTGGGTGAATTTTGGACATGCGATATGACTAGATTTAGGGTGCTTTCGGTCAGTCTGTAACTGTCTAACAAGGCTGTTACAATTTCATTCCTTAGCATCCATTTGAGCTACAGAAATATTAAATTTTCATGTATTTGAGGCTTATAGTTGAAGAATTAGGCTTATTTTTAGGCCTAATTGATCATTAGGCCTTAAAAACAGATTTTTTTAATATCGTACCTCGTCTAAAACGTAAGTTACGGCTTGATTTTGGTATTTTGGCAGGTGATCCAGAGGTTCACTAAGTTTGTCGTGATAACTGAAAAGTATTGGAAGATAATTTGAATTCCTGTTAGGCTTAAGAGTTAAGAGTACTCTTTTTCCCGCCAAAAATAGATAATAGGCCTAATTTGGCGGGATAATCGGGATCTAACAAAACTTACTCATTGTCAAAGGAGTTGATACTAGCTCCGTCATCAGCCATCATATCAGGATGGCCCATTTCCTCGGGTGGAGAAGAGGACATACTACAAAAGGAAGTAGTCCTCAGTCCTTGCTCTCGGCTGGCAGATACTACCGAGTCAACGTCAGGGGCCAAAGTGAGCAAAATAAGGTCTAATGTGACGTGCAAGTCCTTGACATCTATCTGTGTGTTGGGGTCTTCGATGCAGTTCAAAACTTCCCCTGAAAACAGAAGAGTAGAATGTTTAGGCCTAATATTACTATACTTTCAATTATTGAGTTTGAAGATGTTGCCATTATTAGGTTCAAGATATTCGAAATCTTTTGACGCTAGAGGCGCTACGTTACATTATCCTTTGAATTAAACGCTTATAATAAATCATTCTGGACCATGATAATTTTAAAAAGATTTAATACCTTTAGAAATAGATTGCCGAAGACTGAACCGAACCTGTAGCTATCATTAGCTATAATTCAATATTTTGACGCTAGAGGCGCTACATTTTTATTTTGGTATTCGACAACGAAGGTAATAAATAACCCAACAACGGAGTGAGATTTGAATTTTGCCTTAGGGAGAGGATTTACAGACTGTTATGAATGTTCTGGACCTCGGTTTAATTAAACTCTCATCCGAAGGAGTCGCCACTAAAATAATTTCATTCACCCGGAAATTCTTACCAGCCCAGCCGAGGTTTGAACCAAAATTCAGGGGCAAGCGCGCTATCCACTGAACCACTTGGGCTGGCATTCGATTATTTAAAATATACCGGTACATTAGTTTGAACCATATAATAAATTAAATAAAAAAAGTAAAGTTTTACCTAAACAGGTTGGCAAAGACTGAACCGAAATATAGTGCGGTTCGCCTCTTCCGGTCCGGACACTGCAGGTCAAATGGATAAAGAGGGGCGGCACATGTTCACCCACGCTTTCTTCCGTCGATTCTCCTTCATCGAACATTATATTCGCCGAATCCGGATTCGAAATGTCGTCATCGGGATCTAGGGAATTAGTACCGATATCGTCATTGTTATCGGACTGGAGAACTAGGAAGCCATCTTGAATTTTAAATTGGTCCATATCCACATCCTCTAATTCCTGTTTCCACGACTCCTCGCATGCAGTGCTGCCTTTGTCCGAACAAAATTCGACCGTTTCCGATTTAAAGGTGCTTTGACGATCGGCTTCGGGTTCGGTACTGTTGCTGTTTAACATGCCACTAACGAGTTCGAGTTTTTCTTCGACGGTGCAGCCTGGTTGCGGCGGAATGGTGTCGCAAGGGTCCACGGTGCTTACCCCTGCCCCTCCTTCCCCATTAGGTTTCTACAAAGGGCAAAAGATAAATGAATTAATAGGTTATTGAAAGAGTTTCCCCGAAATTTTTTATTCCCATAATAACAAGAAAAATACTCAACCGAATTTTATAATTTTTTTTTGTAGAAAAATTAATTTTTAAAATTATCTTTAATTTTTTAAAATTTTACTTTTTTTTCTTTTTACATTTTTTACTTTTTTTTTCTTTTTAAATTTTACTTTACGTTTTTTTTTTCTTTTTTAAATTTTATTACAGTAGGCCCTACTTTAGTTCTATTTTTTTTTAACTTACAATTTAATTTTCTTTAGATTTTTAACAAGTTTAAAAATATGAAATTTTAACACAAATAATTGCGTCATAATTACCATAATTACAAAAAAAAAAAAAAAAATAAAACATGTTTTTAAAAAATACGGTAAAATAAAATAATTAGGCCTATAATATGAAAATCGGTTTAAGATTTTTCTTGGTACTTTGGGATAAAGTCTTGAGAGTAAAGGAGAGATTTAAGGGCTAAGTAGAAAATCCTACCTGTCCTTTTTGAAGATTTATAGGGCAGTAGAAAAAGTAATCCGGATGTGAAGGGACTGGAATGAAAAACTTCCCTAGAATCTTTACAAATTTCTCCTTTATCCTATGTTGCAGTGAAGAACATGGGTGATTCTGTTGAAGCAAAGATACTGGCAACATTGTATTCTTCTTAGCCTCATTTTCCCTGAAAGCATACATTTTTCATATTAACACCCGATAAAAGTATGTTAGGCCTAACTTTAATAAAACTTACTTGTCAGAAGATCCACTTTCCTCAGGGTTATCACAGAGCTGCTGGCACTCTTTCCTCTTTTGTTCGAGAGCTGACTTATCTTTTGCGTCTTTGACGTGTCCACAGATTGACTGAAATATTATTATCGTTAGGCTTAAGAGAGTTCACATTTATGACGCAAGAGGCGCGCAATGTTACATCACTTTAGATATGAAAATAAGTAATTTTTTATTTACACAACGGATTGTTAATAAGTTATTGTTGAATTTAAATTAAAAGTAATTTAAACATACTCCTAAGTTACTTACCATAATGAAATCGGATATATCCACTTCAATACAATTCTCGCTACAAATGTAGTCAACTGCGGACTGAACATCGTACGCATCAATGAAATAACTCTGCTGCAAGCTTCTGAACAACCCTACCACGAAACACTTGAAGAAAACCGCTTCTACTGCAGTCATTTGCTGGCGTAGGGACTTCTTATCATCTAGACTCCCATTCACATCAGGCTCGGGGGACGGTTGTTTAGAAGATGGCCGCTCTGGCTGATCCTGACTGACTGATTCCGTTAGATCTAACCTCTCTTCCCTCAGTTGCTCTCTGATGAAATCTCCCGAATAGAGGGGATTTTTGCCAAATGTGAAGTCTTTGAACAAATCGTCTGCCCCGCTAGCCCTATCACCATTTTTCTTAATCAGACAAGCTAGCAACACTGCTAAGGGGCAATCGTAAACGTAGATTGGCAGTATGTAGCAACTATTTCTCTGATTGGTAGTAGCTTCGACTAATTCGCTAAGAGATATGCGTTTTTGTCTTCCAGACCCTGGCAAACCTTCCAAAATTTCCTGTAACCTGTTGTCATCGAAGCTAACTTGTCTTTTAAGCCTCTTTTCCCCAGGGGATAGCATCTTAGGGGTCGTAACTACAGGGGATCCGGTACTAGGACCTTCTGCAGCTACCTCTTCGGAAACCGAATCAAGGGTTTGTTGTATTTTGGACCCTTTGGTAGGGGTCCCCTTTGAAACATTGTCATCTGAGGTAATAACTTCTTCATTGTCCTGTACGGTATCACTGCTACATTCTGCAGGGTGTAGGTCAATTTTGGGACATAGGATGCTAGGGGATGCCCCTACTTCAACAGGGTTTTTTGTAGGCGAACGAGGGGATACATATTCATCCTCTAAAAGTTCGCTAATCCTTCGTTCTCTCTGAATGGCCATGAGCTTTAAGTCGCTGTACGAAGCAGGGATAAAAGTGAGGACAACATGAGTTTTGGAGACTCCTTTGACAAAACAGCGCCATCTTGGAATGGTCTGGGCAGTCCCAGAAGTAGCTGTGTCCTCGGAGACAGAATTCTGTCTAGAGTCTTGTTGAGATTGGATATCTAAAAAAAGGAAAATTCCATCATTTTTTAATTAGGGAACGAAAGCCAGGGAAGTTTTCAAAATTTCCTGCAATTTTCCAGGAAAATTTCGGAACTATTTCCTTACGAGTTTAATCGTTTTGATCTTAATTTTCCTGGAAAATTCTTGAAATTTTCCCTACCGAGTTGAGTTGTTTTATGCGAAAATTTTTGAAAAATTCTTGAAATTTTGAAAAGTTCCGGAAATTTTACAAATTAAATTTGGGAAATGTTTTCGTAAATTTTCAATTTTGTATTTTCCTGGGAAATTTGAAACACTAAATTGTCCAACTTACCATCGTCTATAAGCGTAGAAGTTTCATCAGGGGGGCATTTGAAGGGCAAGGGAACTTCCCTTCCCCGCCTTCTAATGGTATGTGGAAATTCGAGACAATCCTTAGGAGAAAGCGATACTTCGCGATCATGAATTTGACTTAGTCCTTCGTAAAGTAGGTTTAATAAGAGACAGTTGGCTGAATCAGGAGAAGGCGCATAGTCCTCGCCAATCTGACTCGTTAAACTATTTTCTGTAATAATAAAGGAACGTTTAGAGCTTAATCTTAATGCTTGGACACTTTTATGGATTGGAGTCCAAACTTCGAATAAAACTTAATTCAAGTTTTTCCGCCAAAACACATTTTTCCGAATAATTTGCAAATGACGCAAAATTTCGAATAAGTACGAAGCAAGGGTCAACAGAAATTCGAATTTTTCGTCATTTCAAAACTAACCGGAATGAAATCTGTGAAAAAAGACCTCGTAATATTGAAAATACGCTTCAACTCGTATTT
>JAQGBM010001655.1:0-10301 GCA_034698405.1 Symphylella vulgaris | reverse complement strand
TTTTTCATAATTTATCGCATAATAATTCTACCTTGGTCAAACCTACTGTATTTTAATCTGGCAAATCAGCTCGTTTCATACACAACCATCCAGCTGCAGCAGAAATCAAATAAAGTAAAATAAAAAGTTTTTATAATAATATTTATAATTTGTTTGATTAAAATTAAAAATAAAAAAATTATTATTTTTTATTAGAAAAAATAATGACATAAACAATTAATATTAACACATCATACTGATTGAGATTTGAAATTAAAGAAATGTATCAATTTTAATTATATTATAATGACTGATGAAAAATGCTGCATTTATTATATTATGATAATTAAAATTATAAACTACTTACCCGTTATCATCCTGAAATTTAAGTTTACAGAAAAAAATTATTAGCCAGAAATTACACAAAAAAATACACTTTACTATATTAAGTACATATAAATAGATTATTTTAATTTTACCACATGTATAAATAGTATTGTTTAAACCCTCGAAATCTCATTGGCAAACATGTTCTATTCAATGGTGTAAAATTCAGAATAACAAACCCAATGTTATTGGATAGTACAACTAAACAAATCACACTTTTAGCCATAATATTAACCTTAAAATAATATGCATTTCACCGCCTATAAAACTCTGCATGAAGCCTATGTATGTATACTAGCCTATATAATTACAAATTATTATGGTTATATTATCAAAGTTAAGCCAAATTGTAGGCTATAGCCTGATGTAGGCTATATTTGTGCTGATAAAATAAAATAAAATAAGAAAGCAATTAGAAACATTAAAGTGTATTTATTCCCAGGAAACTGCTAAACTAATTAAATAAGTGTGATATAAAACATTGATAATTATCGTGTATTTATGTTTTCTTCAAATATCCAAATTAAGAAAGTTATTTTAAAGCAAAATAACCGATTGTGAAAAATTGCGAAAAAGTGAATCCCTGTAAAATCCGCTTTTAATCAGGTAAAATCTATAGGATTTCATATACCTTAAGTTTACTTTTAGTTCATGTTTCGTTATATGTGAACTAAAAACTCACTTAGGTTGCCAACTTAAAGTAGAAACCGCTTAGATTTTACCTGATTAAAAGCAGATTTTACTAGGGGTTCAATTTTTCGCAATTTTTCACAATTGGTTGTTTTGATTTAAAATAACTTTATCAATTTGGATCATTGAAGAAAACTAAATACACGATAATTATTTATTTGTATCACACTACCGGTATTTAACCACATATTTGATTGTCTTAACTGTTTCCTGGGAATAAATACACTAATTTTATAAAAATTAAGTTTTTGTTGTCATTAAAATTTAAAATCTGTGTAATTCTATATGTGTAATTTTTATTATATTAATCATATATCTTATTTTATAATAATTATATAAAATAGGGAATAGGCCCTATACTTTAATTTTATACAGAATATGGAATTTTTATATAACTTATTATAAGATTCATGGAAAATTATTCGTTTTCCTACTATAAAACATCTCCTAATTGCTACAACATACACAAAATAACACTGCTTCACAGCAACATCAGCATATAAATACAGTATTATAATATAACTTCAAAATTAAATTGCCAAAGTAAACATTATAAATCTTTTGCTTAACGAGAAGAAATAAAATACGAGTCCTTTGTTTATACTTTAAAATTATATTAAATCTTTGCAATAAGTTTCGCATATAGGATTGAAGAAAAACAAAAAAAAACTGTAAACATTGGTAGTACGTAGTATAAATTTGACACATTAGGCCCACATAAAACATTGAATTCTCCTGAGTGGCATTAACCGAAAATTGCAACCGAGACACAAGTGCACGTTATAGATGTATGCAATTATTCCCTTGCATTTGATTCGCTTATTCACTCGCCCCTGCATCCATATATATACGTGTATAATAATATAACAGAAGAGGTATAATATAGGCCTTACACATTGTATTATGTACACGTATATCCTATATACGAGTTTTAGGCCTATAAACAGAATTTTATGCTTTCTCGTAAATAATGTTCATTCTCTCTTAGGAAAGATTATCTTAATTATATGAAAGCGAGATTATATTTGCCAACAAGGAAGCGGAAATTATCATGTTGGTGAGGGTCCTCGGTCAGCATACACTCAAATTTCATTTTGTATAAACTTTGAATACAATGTTATAATCCCTGAGGTATTTTAAAACGTTTAAATATATTCACGTGTAATTGTGGTCAAAATATCATAATGCGAATTAACTCTAAACCTTTTTATTATGTGACAATCATTATTATGACCTGATCTAATGTTGTGGTATGAAATTAGCCTATATCGCAAACAATGTGATATACACTCACGCATTGTGATATCAACAACAAAATGTATATAGTAAATCAATAATTTATGGCTACGCCACAACACTTAAAAGCATAAACAAAACTTAAATATACGTAACGAAGCTGTAGTGCCTATAAATAGCAAATACTGTATACCGTCGAAGCACTATATAATGTAAACAAAACGAATCTTAAGCCTAATGCATTTTAACAAGAGTGAAGTGTACATAAATAATATAAGTTATTATAGGTCAGCTTCACCGTGTATACGCAATGCATCATACCAATAAATAAAATAGAATTATTCCAAATACTATAAAGACAGAGAAAAGGTGAAAAGAAGTGAAGTAGACACGCTAATATAAGTGAGAGAAGGAGCAAAATAACAAATTATTAAAGTCTAGCCCGAAGGCAGAAGCAATACATACCAACACCGAGCTGGCAGCCATATTTGTCACACTCTCTATATATATATGTGATACCGCGTTTGGGACCATCTACAAATGGACGAGGGTGTCACGTGACGATGGTCTTTTATGTTATGGCCCCTCCTAAAAGAGTCTGGATTGGCCCTTGTAACCAAGGACAGTTCTAATATGAAGTACATTTTTCCTATTTTTATTTTTATATAGATTTTTAAGTTTATGAGCAAAGTAACAATTATTATTAAACGACCCATTAAAGCGGAATTCCGATCGGGTAAGTCGTAAAACTTATTATATTATGTACTTTTGGTAATTTTAAAATCACGATTTTTTTTCTTGCATTGATTAACCTATTACATACCGTACCCAGAGTATGTATAGGGGGAGATCTTATTTTTTTATGGGACCTATATTTTTTATGAATAGATATTACTTTTACCCCCGCGATGTTTAAAATAGCATGTTCCGTAATTTTATCAATACGATGGATTACGATCGTAGCACTTCATAGTACTCGTAGCCTACTTCTTGTAACGGGGTTATGAATATTGAGTGATGTAAAAAACAAATGTATACGGTACATAGTACACTGATAGTGCATAAAACTTTGGTTTTTTTTAAAGCCCATGGCTGCATGATAGCCTGTATATGATACGGTACAGTGTGTTTAAAAAAAAAATGTGAAAAGAAAAAATCGAGACATAAAAAATTTCAACCTGTGTAAATATAGGCTATACACTTTTTAGTAACCCTTGATTTCTTAAAACTGTTGTAGCCTATGTAAGTTATATTGTAAAAATTTTAAAATAAGGTTATCTTGAACCATCGGTGTACAGTACAATATAACTTACTAATTTTTATTTATCAAGCCAAGAGTATTGTTAGGCAATCATTAAGAATTTTCTTCTCTTTCTTGTGTTAATGCTTTAAAATTAAAATTATTAATCTGGTTAAATAAAGTTTTGCATGTGCCATTAAATGGCATTCATAATATGGCTTTCATAAAATGGTCTAGGCCTAAGACATTATCTTTATTTATAGTTTGATTTTGCAACAAAATAATCTAAGCCTCTCAGACAATCTGAAATTAAGTTAAGCTAATTAAATTTAAAAAATGCTAGAAATTAAGATTAGGCTATAATATTATTATATAAACATGCATTAAAACTATAGCCTATACAGTAGGCTATATACACTAATATGGCCTATCTGAATTTTTATAAAATATTTTTACAATACCATAAAGTTAAGTAAAGTATAAATTAAATACCGGTACCGAGTAGAGTAGCCTAAATAAATATAAAATAACTTAATTATAAAAAAACCTTTTTTTTTACTTTTTTATTGTTTATAGGTTATTACGGTATATGCGTAGTTATTTTTAAAAATTCCTTAAATAAGTTTTAAAAAATATGTACCTAAAAAGGTAAAAATTAAGGAGAGAAGAAAAAAGTATAATTTTATCCTCCAACTGTCTTGAAAATTAAGTAGCTTTATAAGTGCAATGTGCATATATTTTTTATTCAGTTACAACATAACTTAGCTTTAATAATCATGATGTATGTAATGTATAGACAACATAATAGGTAACCTATCACATACCGGTAAGTGTACAGTATCCATTTGCATAACAATACTGAAAATAAAACGATTGGTACAATAATTAACTTACTTTCATATTTTTCTTATCTTATCGACAAAATTTTTTAATCATAAGACATCATCATGGGCTTCATATATACCGGTATAAGTTAACTTCAATCCTATACATAAATTAAGTATTACCGTATATTTATGAATGAACAAATTACTAATGAAATTAATATTATTTTAATTAATTATATTTTTTTCTGTAAAATAAAAATGTATAAATTACATGTTGAATTACACAAGCACCCTATATAAATACTGCATAGTTTAAATTACTTATATTTTTATAGAGAATTGTTCATAAAATAAGTTATACTTGCTGTTATAAAAATATGTGAATAGAATAAGGACAGTCATGACGTTTTTATTTGATGTGTTGAGTAAAGAAAAATATGAAAATAAACATAGTGCAAATTGTTTTATTTTCAATTTCAAGTCTTGCACATCGCACGAGTACGTGAAGTAATTTTGTAAATTGTCCACCTTTGAATATAAATTTCATTTTCTTTGAAAAATTATTTAAAAAATAAATAATTTTATATGCCTCATATTTAGCTTTTACTAAATCTAAATAAGGTAAAGAAGTAATTTCTTACCATTTGTTACCACACAATTTTACCATAATTATTATTTTCTTGCCAAAATGTTTTTCTACTCGTTCTACACATTTATAAAGATAATATTATAAAATAACCTATAATATTATTCAAAACATATATAATAAATAAATAAATATATACTTTTAGGGGGGGGTTCTATTAACCATCATGATTTTACACAGAAATTTAATTATAAGATTATATGCAGCAAATTCTACCTACATTCTGATTATATTTCATTTAAAGCAATAATACCATCACAAACAGCTGAATTTAAGTACTGCATGGGATGGATGAGTATTATACAAAATAAATTGTATTTGTATAATAATAAGGGTACTACAAAATATATTTGTCAATTATTGATAATAAGACATAACTTGATACAATATTTTACAATCATACAAAATAATAAATAAATTTAACAAAATTTTCACTTTACCTTGATATTTTTTATAAGGTCAACCTAGCTCTCTCTCAAAAAAAGTTTTAAACTTGCAACAAGAACCGTAATCCAACAGGAAATGACAGAGGCAGAAAGAAAAAACTCGACCAAACAGTAGCGTACACATTTTTGTCAAAGAGTGTCCTACTGAGTTGTTTATTATTTAATTTACTTCCCTATCCAGCTAATTCTGACTCTGTCATCAATTCCTGATGTGACGTACCAGTGTATTTGTAAAGAAATAGTAAAAAGAGAGTTACTTCCTGGAAATACGAGTATAATAATAAAGATAGTAAAAAGAGTAAACTGTTATAGCCCTAGGAAAAAAAGAAGAAAGATGTAGTAGTAAAAAAGAAAAAAAAGGCAATAAAATGTCTAATAATGCGAAGTTTATAGATGGGTACAGATTTTTACAAGGTCAAGGACGAAATTTTCGTGCTCATGCCCCACTATAATACACTGTAATGTGAGTAAAACGTGGCTCAAATTAGAGAGAGAAGGAAGAAAGAAAAAAAAAAGAGGCATACCATTAAACCGTTACAAACGGTGTCTTTTATTGCCCATTCCGTTGGCCTGTGTTGTTCCGTTAGAATGAACTATAAGGGAAGAATATACACTCTCATGCTGCTTTTGCTGGTGTATTATTATTATATATTTTTAGAATGGTATATGCGGGGATGATATCAGCTGCAGCAGGCATACACCCAAGAAAAAGTGGTTTGTAAAGATGTTTTTTTAAAGGGAAAGCCTAGAAAGAAAGAAAAAAAAAAGGAGGAAATAAAATGAGTAGAATAATTCAGCCAGAGAACGAAATACGAATTATAGTAAAAAATAGTAAATAAGTTGAAATGTGAAATTAATTACATTTTCATTTTTTTACATTTTTTATAGCGGTATAATTATTTTCAATAATTATTAATTTATTATATTTAGAACTATAATTATAAGAGTCTGGTATTGTAGTATTGTTTGCCTAATATCTTTTAATTTCCCATCTGACAGTATTATTTTTAAGTGTAGGCTAAGTTATAACCGATGGCAGTATATATTTTTGGTAAAATATTACTAGGCTATAATTTATTTTATATAATTAATAATGTTTAAAAAAATTAATAATGTTAAATAAAAAATAATAATGTTAATATAAATGTCTTATTTCTGGATAATAATGAATGTAATTTATTGACATTATCAGCGCAATCATGATATTCCACACAAAATTTACGTTTAACTTATGAAATAAACAAATATTAGAAAACATATTATTTTAAATATTTCATTCTCAAGTTTAATGAGAATCACAGCTCACTATTAGTCACTACCAGTGTTAAAATTGACGTGATGCCACTTGTTAATGCTTATATTTTTCAATAAGAGAGCTTTTGATTTATTTTGTTCAAACATAATAATTATGAATTATTTATGATTTTTATAAAAACAGTTTTGAAAATTAATAAAGTTTACAGTAAACAATTTATTTGAATTGAGTTAAAAATCATTGGGGCCGATTCAGAAACGTTCTTAGCAAAAAATGAGGAAAAATACGACACTTTAATGCTATAGCTTCATTTTCTTACACACACACCAGGCCAGGAAAGAGCATTACTATTGCTTTTTCTCTCTATTTTCGCTTAGCGCGTTTGTGAATCTCCCCCCATTGAGTCAAACAATGGGAAAGTATTTTATTATTATATTCTTATTTGATTGGCAACCAAGGTTAGGTTTATCAGCTTTATCAGGTTTATCAGCTTAGGCTAATACGTTAAAAGTTTGTAGATTATAATAATAACTCCACCATATTGTGTGCTATAATAAGTTAGAAGCAGGCAATTAATAGACTAGCAAGATAACCATGTCCCAGAGTCTATAATAATGCATGATACTGCAAATTTGTACGAATTGCATTACGAAATTTAGTTACTGTATTATTATAGTCCATTTTATCCTGTATATTTTCAAGCATCCTGATCGGCATTAGCATCTTCCAAGGCCAAAACTATTGACCACGGTTATTCATAGTTGTACGGTATACCTAAAAATAAAAATACTTAATTACTGAAAAGCACTAGGCCTATACATTACTCAATTAGGCTATTATAAATAACTTTATTTTTTACTAAGTTATGTCAACATGTGGTGACCAACTAACTTAAGTTTGCCATGGGGTACTGCGCCGCATTAGTTTTAAAATATTGAATTTTTCACAATTAAACATGTATATTAACTATTTTTTTGATAAGTTATAACTTAATTATAACTCAAGGATAAGTTACGAAAAATAAGAAAATATCAGATAGTACGAACAGTTTTCTTTAATATTAATTTTAGGCACTAATAGGTTGTCAAAAAAATCGCTACTTTGTAAAACACCTCACAGTCATAGTCTGTAGCCTATAAACAAAAATGTCCTATCTGAGAAATTTTATGCAAAAATCAATATGGTCCTTTATCTTATAGCGCTGCAGAGTGCCCGAGTCTGCTATCTATGTTCATGCAGTTTCTTAATAATTATTATAACAACTATACACTTAACTGCTTTCTCTGAAGCAACACCAAAAGCTCTATATGTTTTCAACAGTACCGGGTAATGTAAATATAGTTATATAGAGATAATTTAGTTAAAAGATATATACCGTGTGTACACTAACCCTTCACGCGGAGATATTCATCTAAAGTGTACTGTAAATCAAAACTCTTTTTACACTCTTCTAAACGAGCCTAGCTTGATGAAGCAGGAAGGTACTTAAAATCAACAGAAATTTCTTATCATCACAATAATAAATTTGTATTACTCTTAATTAGTTTTATGATTTATGAGACTATTCCTTCTATATATGAATTAAAACTCTGCATATAATAATACTAGGAGCAGTGTAAAATGAAGAATACAAGAATTGCAGGCCAGTACATTTATACACACTTACACAATCATATTTTTTAAAAGCATATACGAATAAATTAAGTAATGAATAACCATAGCCTACTAATGACAACTATATTATGACAATAAATAGGAGGACATTATCAAAGAGGAGGTCCCAAATTCATGCTTGTTTTGTTTTTTGTTGTTGTTGTTTGTTTGTTTGTCTAACTTAATTCGGTTTGCCTCCTCTTTTACGTTATAATGCCACTGTAAAATGTTTACAGGAAAATCCTGGCAACATTTTTACAGACATACCTGCAAAATTGAAGGTTGGCTGCCATATGCAAATAGGTACTCGGTAGGCTATTTTGGCATGCCATATGCAAATTAGGTAGGCTATTTTGGCATGCCGCCATTTTTAAGCATTGAGGATCACGGTGATTCTTTAATTACATTTCCCGATTAATGACATTTCCCGACTTATCGATTGCACTGAAGCTGCTATGTTCCATCCATTTCAACCGTAGAGTCTTCATTCCATGCTAAAATTTGCAATAATGCATAGAAACTCATATGCTGAGGAGCACCGGTGATCCTCATGGCCTGCAGAGACAACACTACTGAGGATCACCGGTGATTCTCATGGCAGCCAACGTATTAAATAAACTAACAGATTTTTATCTGTGCCTTAAAATACAGATGCATTATTTTGTTACTTTATACTGAAAAACCCTTAGGTATCATGGTCTGTCAAAAAGTTTCCAGCATTTTCCTGTAAATTTACCGATTTTTATTATTTTTACAGTGATGTTCACAGACATAGAATTTGAAAGTATTTTTTTTTTTGCAATAGGCTATTGTATCTTTCCTATAATTATTATAGCAGCTCAAAACACACATATCAGGGAATTACAGCAAATATGGTATTGTTGTATTCTCCGTGACCTTATTTAATTGAAAGTTGCATGACTGATACGTTCAATTTAGTTGCTTAAGCTTATATAAAATAATATTTTTAACCTTGGAGGGCAATTTTTGAATCCTGAAATTGGCTTGTTAGTGATTCGAAAAGCTGACTATTTTAAAATAATATTATATAAAATACACTATTTTTTGAATTTTAAATAACTTCTTTCTAAACTATTAATAAATATAAAAAATAAAATAATTATTAATAAATTTAGGTGCAATATTTGAAATATGTGTTGGAAAAAATACAAAATTAGCAGCTGCATGCATAAGAATTGATTCTTTACACATAAGTCATACAATGACAGCTGAAATTGGATTGGATCTGAACTGAACTCGCTAAGGACCACTTTTGGTTTTTACCCATTTAACAGAATTCCCATTTGACCGATGATCAATGGTTGTAGGCCTGTGTAGTGTGTATGTCTCCCAAAGAGTCATGTTGGAAAGTGATTTGGGTATGTGTGGAAGATGAGAGGGCGCCCCCTCCCCGAAGAAATAGATAATAACTAAATATAGGATTTGAACTCGGGGATAACAAACAAATAAGCAGATAACATACAAGAAAACAATACATACTGCTACCATATTTGGCCAAAATAATATTTTTGTTAATAGATATTTAATTATTATCGTAATAAAATAAAAAATCGAAACAATTTACGAAATTGAATCGCATTTCGATCGTATTACCACTCTTCTACTCGTAATTTACTTATGGATATGTGTGGCAGCAGGGGAACATCCTAAAAATCATTCTTTCGATTAAATTGGGAACAAAGACCAATGTGATCTCCCAAATCCATTTATTAGGAGTCAGGCAGTAGGCTAAAACTTTGACCAAACAAAAATAAAATTCTTTAAGCCTGATTAAAACTTCTTTTTTTTTGTAATAAATATTTAAACTTCATTATAAAACATCGATCATTACATATAAAAACATTCATTAGAGGAGAAACAGTTCATCGAGCTCTTTTCCAGCCGGAAGAGTGCCCAAAATCGATGCAGCATTGCCTCGCTG
>JAQGBM010001654.1:0-10303 GCA_034698405.1 Symphylella vulgaris | reverse complement strand
TGGCAAAACCCCTCCCAGGGAAAAATCCTGGCTACGCCACTGGGTTCAAGTAAGCTAAATCCTTCTAAACCACAGTTTATTAACGTCATTTTTATTAGCCTACTTTTTACCATTGATTTTTACGGGCATAAATTTACATTTTATTCGTTTGTAGGCCTACCGGACTACCGGTAACATATGGATTACGGATACGGTAAACTTTTTTTTCTGCAAAATCGTATGAAAAACCACGGAAAAACAGTAAGCCTAAATAAATAAAAACCGAAACCGGTTCGGTTTTCTGTTAATTGATAAAACCGCGGTTTCGGTTTTTTCGGTTAACCAGACCTAGCTCTAGACTGCACGATCTATTTTCAAGTCACTCAAAAGTTATCGATTTTTAATTGCGAAAATTTGGAAAACTGAGCAAAATCGCTGGACCGTCGCCTTAAGATATATCTCCACCTTCATATTATGTTATTAAGAAGAATTAAAACAATAAAACCCTTTCCAAAGATGTAAATATCAGGCATAATTCGTACGATATTTCCGTATTTTGTACTCATACTGACGAGTGAGTCTTTTACGTTAGGGCTTACCTATAAGTTATGATTTATAAAGTTCAAAAATATGTTGTAACAACTTACTGACGATGACAGGAATCAAAAGACAGAATCCGAATCATGCATTCAATCTGATATCCGTTTATTAAATTTTGTAGATTTGATTTTTAAAGTCGCGGTTACAAGCGACAACGAAGGTCATAAAACCCGACGACGGGGTGAGATTTGAATATTATTTTGCCTCAGAGACAAGATTTACAGACCTGTATAAAGGAGGGTTCTTTAATGTGCAGAGTGTAAAGGAGATTTACACAAGTTTAGACCTCAGTTTAAAAACTCTCATCCAAAAGAGCTGCCACTTCAAGAATTTAAAGTTCCCGGAAATTCTTACCAGCCTAAGCAAGGGTTTGAACCCCGGACCTTCCAGTTTCAGGGACAAACCTGCTAAGCTGAGCTAACTGCCTAACCAAGTCATTGTTTCCACTGGGGCTTACTCCAAATAGATCCATGCGCCACGCAGCGGCACGGCGCCGCCGCCAATAATTTTTTTTCCAGCTCGCCGTCGCCGGAAAAAACATCTGCTAATTTTTCCCACATTTATTCAGTGAAAAGTGTTAATTTTAATTTAATTTGTATTTAATTATCAAGATTTTGTATGAAAACATTCTCGTAATTATTTATAAATGCTGTACAGGGGTAAATATACTTGAATAAGAGTCGGAAAACAGCCCAGGAAAATTTCTCCGAATTTGGAGCAGTGAGGAAGAATTTATGGAGGACACATATGACAGTCTGAGGGAAAGGGAAGAAAAATTGAAATGACTTAAAAATAATTATCTCCCTGCCTCATAGTTTCTAAAATTCTTCCTCACGAGTACATCACGAGTCATAAAATATCCGAAATTTGGCTTAAATGTTGAAAAAAATTCGCCTCCGGCGGGGGAACTCGAAGTGGAGGGTTTTTATTATTTTTTATTAAGCTTACTCTATAGTACTCTTCTTTGAAAAAAAAAGTTAAAAGGCTCGGAATTGACTTAAATACTAAAAAGAAAAATTAGCCTCCGGCGGGGAAACTAGGTTTACTGTTAAATTAAAATGATCGCAATTTAATTAGTAAAATAATGACAAGAAACATTTTTCGCCTGGGAGACTGACCGCTTGAGGATTGGTGAGGAAGAATTTCCTGTTCGAAAAATTTTGCTGAGGAAAAATTCGGATTTTTTTCAATTATATTTACCCCTGTTGTACTGCTTTGAACAATAAAGTGCATGAAATACCGTATAGGCTACAGAAGTTGTCATAACCAAAAGAGCTTCTGTACAAAAGTAACTAAAGGAGGAACTGGCCATTCATCCTATTCCTAGCCCTACCTAAACTGAGTAAACTGTATGCGAATTTCTGGGTAGACTTACCGGTCTAAACGAGCATGTAGCCTACTGTAAATTAATTAACTTACTTGTCCATGGATTTAAGGTTGACGAAAAGCTTCATGTGTTTACGTCCGAGTAGCATGTCCATGTTAACGCAACGCTCGTGGTCGAACAAGTGGTAGTTTGTTAATACAACGTACCATTTTCCTGAAAGCTATATTATACGAGAATAATTTTATAGTTTAGGCTACATCCTCAAAATGGGCGGGCGAAATTAGCGGGTGCATGTACGGTATTTCATGAGACGCAGTTGTAAATCCTGTTTACACGTTGGATTCCCGAAAGTTTGCCTTGCCTTTGCCCGTTTGAGGACAAGCTATGGAATTTAATAAAAAAAATATACCGGTACCCCAGGAAAGCTCAGTTATTCTTGTATGAACGATGGGTAAATATCATATTTTCTTAAAATGTATAATTTTCATATTTTTAAAGTAAAGAAAAGCCAAAAAATTGAATGCACGCACATTTATTTTTTTACTTTTTTGAAAAAAAAAACTGTAGCATGGTCTTTTTTTTTTTATTATTTAAAAATAGTTAAATATATTTTAAGAAAATATGAAAATTACCGATCATCCCTACAAGAATAACTGAGCTTTCGTGCGGTACATTTTTTTAATAAATTCCATAGCTTGTAAAAAGTGTGATCACGCACAGAAAATGACCCAAATTTCTTTGTGGGTATCCCGCATGGACTTAACCTAAATCATACTTCGCGGCCGACATAATTTAACTAATCAATAAAAAAAATTAGGTAGGCTAATCAGCAAGGGACCGATAATTTTTTAATTCAATCTCTGCTGCTCGATAATTACGCACTTACCTTGGAATTGAATCCAAGTTTTATACGAGTTGGAGTGAAATAAAATGTAAAGTGGCTAATCTTTCTGATAATACGAAGGTAGTATAAATTTGTATATCCCCTTGCTTTCTACATGTTAAAGAACCCTTATGTCAGGGGTGATACCCCTTTTATTCGGCTATACAGCTAAATTCATGTCTCACTCCGTCGTCGGGCTAATTATTGAGACCTTCGTTATTATCTCACAGTAAAACTTTTTTCTTTCTTTTAGACTTAAAAGCAACTTAAAAAAATAAAACTTATAAAACAAAATCCAACCTAAATATTAAAATGTGAAAAGTACCGTAATAAGCCTTTTTATGCCCTGACCGAAAATGAGATTTTAGAAATCTGACATCAGCTGGCTTAAATTTATGCTATTACTTACCACTTTTTCGATGTCAACATCGTACGTATCATCAGTGTCGTTGATTTTACGACATGCCAAGTTATTGTCACCTAAGGCAGTTCCGATGATTAAGACAAAAAGACAGAAATAGTACCAATATGATGGCGACTCCATGGTTGTATGTCATAAAATTTTTTTCATGATCGGAATAACGGCTTGTGTAATATTTAAAAAAATATTTTAAGAGAAATATTGATACTAACCTTGTTATTACCAACGTCCGGTTAATTTTATACATTTCAATAGACTTATAGGATATTATAACATTCGAGGGTTGAGGACATATTTAATTCGTAAAATGGATGCATTATTACGTATTCATTTTATAATTTACATTACAATATTATGTAGGCTACTGAAGCGTGTTCTGTTAAACTCTACATAAATTTTTATTTAAGTTAGTTTTGCTCTCTGGTGCTTACTTCATAATTTTTTGTGTGGATTTTATGAGATTAGGATTAGAATGTAGGTTTTTAGTGGCTAGACGCGAAGTAATACTTAAATCGTATTCTAAGTTTCGGGAAAAATTGGACCAGATAATAGGTGGTGAAGGTTCGTCCTTTGAGTCGGTGTATAGCTTCAAAATAAGCGGACGTTAAATAAAATGATACTACCTAAATTCCAGAAAATTCCAGTGAAAATAACCTAGTGGTCGGAAGTTTTTCCGACTCACATAATGTTAAAGACGCATAAAAATCAAAAACCCTTTCCAGTGATATTAAGTATCAGTTATAGACTTTCATGTATTTATATTCTAAATTTCTAAAATATCTATATAAGTTTTGGTCAGTAACTTCCAAAAGTATAGAATATTTGAACTTCAAAATTAAAATACGGTACCGGTATATCAACTATAACTTAAAGCATTTATAGTCCCAAGTTTATGGAATACGCGTTACATTCGAACAAATACGGTACTGTACTCCGTAGTCCGTAGTGTAGCACCCGATTCAGAAACGGACGGGAATTGAAAGGAATTAAAGTTTTTTTTAAAATCAAAACAGAAGTCTCCGTAGAACACAAAATAATGAAACTAAAAGTAAAACGGTATTAATGGAAGTGATCTGTCCACTGTTTGTTGTAATTCGTGGATTCTTTATTGTGAATCTGTCAGGAGCTCCGCAACCGGCCTGATCGTGAATGTGGAGGTCTTTGGTGGTGACGTTGAATCTCTCAAACGAATTTAGGGCTTTTTTCAACCCCCAATCGCTCAGAGAGTCGTATCTGCTGAATATGATGGATGCGTGCTTCAGAGTTTTCTTTAGGATTAATTCTACATAAATGCAAGGCGAGGTATTCGGTCACGTCTGATCCCAGTATCCACAAAATATATCGCTTGCCTAAAGGTATAATGAAGAAAAAATGAAAGAGAAATTTTCACTATGATGCCTGGAACACAAGCTGAGAGAAAAGAGCAAAATTTTTTCTGAAAACTTCTGCAGTTTCCCCTCCCCCATTTTTTTAGGAAGGGCCTCAAACGTACTGGATTGGACTTGAAAAACATTCCCGAGAAAATAATTGTCTGATGGTCTGATCAAATGGGATTTTTTTTATTCAAGAAAAACAAGTAGCACGAGTCTTGCGGCCTCTTGCCAAAATACTTTATAGGCCTACAGCTGACAAAGAGGCAGAGCTGTCACGACGCAAAGCAGTGTGGAGGGAAGTTTTCAGCCGACGGCGGAAGAGGAAAAATAGGCGTGGGAAAAATTAGACTCGCCTTTACGTTCTTACGCCCTTACACTCGTGCTTTTCCCCTTAATTTTTCCCACCCCTATTTTCCTCCTCCACCGTCGGCTGAACCATCCTTTCGTCACAGGCCTTTCAGCATTCGGTAGCCTTTGTTTGGGAAATGGGAAGGCCTCTTTAAGTAATGCAAGACTTCTTCATACAATATCCGAAATGAAATTCCATAAACCAAAACTGAAAGAATGGATATACCCCACGAAGATACGTACGAGTAGAGGATTATCGCAGCCTGATGGCCGCTCATCCTGACAGAGACCCGGCGAAGCTTACCGTAAAATAATAGCGATTATAAAGCTTACCATAAATCTTAAGGGACAACGGTATTTGTTTACGTCCTATTATTGTAAATCGGTCACTTTTTCCATCTTGCGTTACTTTTCCTACAGGGAAAAAAAATGTACCGTTTCGTTTATATTTTTACCGGTATAAGTAGATGAAAGTTTTTTATTATTCATAAAATTGCTGTATTTATGGCTACTACGAAGTATAATGCCAAAGATACATTTTGCACACAAAATACAGAAGTAAAGCTGATCATAATGAACCTACTGCAAGATTCCATTGCGAATTCGACGGTAATTGAAGTTATATGTTACATTGTTTGGTTCTTCCAGTCGAAAGTCCATGTTTACGCAATATTCGTGATCAATTGCGTCGTAGTTTGCCAAAACTGCATACCATCTTCCTGGCATCATTTTATGATTTATCAGTAGGACAACCCATATATAGGCTATACACAATACCCTTTGGTTAAAAATGCATAATTTTGCACAAACTGCATAATTTATATCAAAGTGCATAATTAAATAATAAATGGACAATTTACATAAATTCTAAAAAAATATTATGCTGCTTCTGCTTTAGGTCATGATGCTACTTTTCTTGAAAAATAACGTTTAGGGGTAATATTGAAGACAGTAACGTACAGCTCTGGACAGTGAAAAATAGCCATAGGAAGAATAACATGGGAAAAACTTAGGTTAGGTTAGGTTAGGTTAGGTTACCTTAGGTTAGGTTAGGGTGGCTATTTTTCATTGTCCAGAACTGTACACTCACACTGTTTACGACTTAAAAGTCCGTATCGGAACCGTGGTGCAACCTAAAATATTCAGGGAGCAAACTGAATTGGATTTTCCGACTACCCGTCACCGTATTATAAGTAGGATCCGAATAGTGTGAGAATTTAAGCTAATGAGGAATGCACCTGTTCTATTAAATACATGATTTTATTGTATATTTTTTTGTAAAATAGTAAATAGTAGGTGGAGTTTAAAGTGCAGTTGGCGGAAATGAGATGACTTCTTGTGATGCAAAAAAACAATCGGCTGATCAATTTCTCTGTATTGTACACTATTGTCGAGTTTAAAAACAACAGTAGGTCGCTCGGGGTCAGAATGTTACTCGTAGTATGCCGTACATCATTTGTGTAGGTGGCTTTTTCACTTGCTGGTTCACTGAGCATTAATTTCTTTCCTATTGGTATTGGAGGCTTTAAATCATAGCTTCTGTTTTCTTCCTCACTTCGTCTGCAATGACCATAAAAACATTGGTTGAATTACTATAAAGAATTAAGGTTAAAATAAATAATATTTTCGACTACTGTATGAGGTTGAGATTTGGGAATCTAAACCCAGAAACTACGTACAAAGAAAAGAGAGAGAAGAGGAACTCATTGCGGTGTAATTAAATTGAGAATGAATAAGATTTAGTAAACGTGGAAATCCTTACTCATTCTCAAAAATTACGTCAATGAGAACCTCTTTTTACGGTACTCTGTTTTCTGTTTCTGGGTTCCACCCTAATACTCGGAAAGCCAGTTTAAACTACTTACTGATCACCCGAAATAGCTACCGTTGTAGGAATTTTAGGATTGGTGGGAATTTTATTAATCCTAAAATTCCCACCAACCTGAACCCTGCAGGCTGGACATCCTTTCCTCAGCTATCTTAGAAATTTCAATGCATAGATTAGAAATATTTTTATAAGGAAATTAAGAGAGTCGAAATTGTGAAAGTTTGATGTCATAGGTACATTCCTACACTGTCCCCATAAGTGACATTATTTACGGATAATTAAATACAATTATTATTAGTGCCATAATATTTTTATTACTACAGCTTTGTTGCATGGTATAGCATCGTAAAAGATTACGAAAGACCAATTTACTTTTCCTTATGGGAACTCGTGTCGTATTGATTGTATTGTTCTTTAATGTCAACATTTCACGACAAACTTATCGTACTGCAGAAAATGGTGTTATTTTATTATAGATTTCTAGTAAGCAGCAAGCAACGGACTGTTGACACATCAGCGATCAATTTAATTGTTAAATACTCCGTATTTTTTATTAGAGCTATATTTGGGAGCAAACATGGTCGTCGTCTCATCTAACTTATTTAACATTATAGGAGAATTTAATACTGTTTAGTGCACTGATAGTCCTGTGTACTGACTATTGGACTATACTCGCCTACAGATCCCAAAGTTGAGGTTCGAATCCCAATCGATATGATTAGTGATGGAAATAATAAAACTTAGTTTGTAAGATGAGAAAGGTATCTACTGCACACAGACGGAACTCGGGGGTACACAGAGGGAACTCTCATCAACACAAGGTGTCGCCACTAAGAATTTCACACAACCCGGAAATTCTTACCAACCTCAGACTAGGTTTGAACCGCAAACCTATAGGGTTTAGAATCTTTGCGTTTGGCAAATAGCCTACTTTCGTATGATAATACTCGGTAAAATAAAATAAAAAATCGGCAAGACAATAAAATATATTAATATTGCTCTGTTTAAAAAGTTGTAATGAAATAAAAGTAATATAATAATAACTATTTGAACAAAGGCCCACGTAATAAAACCATCATTGATTTATTACCTTTTTCTGGCCCATCTTTTTTGGACGATCTTCACCTAGTTTGATCGTCATATGCAAACGTCATGATAATATGCAAGGACCCTAAATCTAACTCGAAAAAAAAATCTCTCGAATTTTAGGGAGAAAACGTGGACAATTATAATTATGGTTGCGGGTCAAGGTCCTTTCGATTTACATCACTATAATTGTTAATATATATCCAAATTTACCTCGTTTTTAATTGATTATTGTCTTTATTCATTTAGGTGAAGAGCGACATTAGCCAGGGTTCCTCCTTTGAAGTATAACATCAACCACGGTGGCCTCTTAGCTGATATGGGATTTTGGACTCAGCTGAAATGGCTCCTATGGAAAAACATACTTCTTCGGAAGCGAAGGAAGGTAAGGGCACTTGCACTTTTGCTTTATATTTAACCTCCCCTCAATGTGCGGGTCTATACCATTACCCAAAGATTATTTCTATGGATACTTAATTACCTATAAATGGTTAATTTGAACTGAGAAACATTTTAGGTTGTTTAGCAAAGTTATACTCATATATCGACAAAACCAGGCAGGCAGACACTACGGTCTGGTCTGGACTTATGTCCTGCTGGAAGGTTGAGTTTATACAAACCGCCGGCGCCGAGCTATAGCCTATACAATTCTACTCACACGTTAGGCCTTTACCTTTAACTATGAAAATTGAAATTATATAACTAGGGGATGACTACATCGTACGATTCGTATACTATTATATACTATTGGTTTTTCTTAATTTTCATTAACTTAAACGACAAACAAAATTAAAACAAGTAACGTCTCTTATTCATACCCACAATATTGTTACTAATTTATAAAGGATTTATAATTTTAAAATGTATTGTATTTCAGGAATGTGGACTAAAGGCAAACATTCGTTATAGCCTTTGGTCAACATTCCTGCAAATACTAAAAGTTTTAAAATTACAAATCCTTCGTACATATAAGTAATTATTGTGTGTACGTAAGTAATTATTATTGTGTCGTACTAATACGGGACCTTATTTGTTTTTAATATTGTTTCCATGTTTGTCGTTTAAGTATTTGATCCACGCTCTAACGTCTTTAAGTTATCCCTATCTCATATCTGACTTAAAATTTTAGGCATTATTGGCCTTTGGAAAGCTGGCTTATTTTGGTGTAAAAATATTTTTGTATCAACATTATGTACCGGTAATTGGGATTATACGATACCTTGTCGACTGTCGATATTAAACTCGAGTCTCTTGAGTCATAGTACGGTAGCCTGAGTTTTTTATATTCGATTATACTCTAGTCGCTTTAAGTTAGGTAAACAAGATAAGAGAAAGCTGCGTGTTGTCTCCTACTCTTCCTTTGCATTTTTAATTACACTTCAAAGTTCAAACAGTATATTTGCGTTAAAATTTACGTCAAGTCGAGGAAAGTACAAACAAAATGCTTCTTAATTTTGCATAAAGTGCAATCTTATAAGAAAATCACGGATATAATGTATTCGGTGGATCTGTCGGATATACCGTGAGTTAGCACACTTTTTTGCCATGTTACTGAGGTATATAATACACTTGACGGGACCCCAGCAAGGTTGCTGAGTTCGAATCCCGGTCGAGAGTTAATTGGGCCTAAAATTCCTATAATACATTCTCTTTCGGATGCTGAGAAGTCCTAAGTTACATGTGCTAAAGACTCTTTGAAGAACCCCTGTACAGTATAGGCAAAATTGTTGGTGAAGGCTTATCCCCCGGCGTCGGTGTTTTAGCCTCGGTTGCATCAGGCTTCGGAACCAGTATTAATAAAAATCGCTATTTTTTATAGAACCGAAATTTATTTTAGAGAATATTTTAGGATAACCATAAATTGCTTGTATTTAGTTCTGCTAAAACGTATTTTTGAATAAAATCTGAATTTGGAACCAAAACCGGGTCGGGAAACCGAAATTTTTGGAAACAGGACCAATAATTTCAAAGTATGTTCAAAGATATGTTCTGAACCCTGCTGGTTGCCTGAATAGACAATAGACATTGGATAACTTTGGACCAGAATTTAATTACTGGTAGGCTATTTGATGGAGATTAAATTTCTAAGGAAAGGCAAACAAAAAATCCCTGGCCTTTGGTGTAATTAATAGCCTTAGGTAACAGTTTTCAATTAAGGGCTCCAGCCTATAGCGCTATAAAGCCAGAATTTTAGTAAAGTTTCCTCGACAAAGAGAAACAGATTAATCACAAAGTTTTTCCAGGTTGATATAAGTTACGTCTTGACCTCAGCATATGATATCCCTTTCCCCCTTAGATTGGAATTCTTTCCGTTATACGTAAATTGTAAGTTGTCGTCCTTCACCTTTGGTAATATTATACGGTAGACGAAAAGCGGGGATGGCTTTCACTTAGATTCTCTGCAGCTGATAGTTACAGTTTATAGGATGCGTATATAATTTGATTGCGGTTTTTTACA
>JAQGBM010001653.1:0-10308 GCA_034698405.1 Symphylella vulgaris | reverse complement strand
AGAAAACTAATTGTGCCATCCTATTCTACAAAAATTTTTGTCATTCTTACATTTTCGGCGCGCCATATTTGAAAATGGAGGTTTTACGAAAAAATTGATGGTAGGCCTATTATTCACGGTACACGGTGTACAGTGGTCCTATTTAAAGTGCGACATAAAGTCAAAATTTATTTTTATAGCCTAATATTATTACATAAGGCTACGTTTATTGACAATAGTACGGAGTAGGCCTAAGCTTAAATTGACAATAATTTTACATCAAATTCTAAAGCCAAAAATGACTGTTACCAGTTACAGCAATCCACAAACCTGTATTTTTTAAATCAAATTCTGTGATTCCGAACCCTTCTTTATTTAAGCCTATTTTTAAACTTGCTATTCTTTTCGAAGGTTATTACCAAACTTCAACAAAAAATACCACCCTTAATTTTCCGAAAATATAATGTATAGTCTAGGCTATATTATACTCTATAGAAAGTATAATGGATTTATTTATATAACCTAGTATTTTCATCTAGAAATGATACTCAAATTACAGTAATTTTATATTATTTTCGATATATCAACGCGCACCACAGAAGCTTTTATCAGAAAACCAAGTTTGACGTAACACATGCAGTCATGCACCATGATCAAGGCTCGAGCGAGCGTCACTGACTCACGTGAGCGCGTGGCCAAAAAATTTCAACCTTTTAATAATTTGTTTTGTGCTACAACTATACGTAAAAACTGTTTGTATCAAGCAAATTATAGCAAGCTCTTGTTATCATGTGAATTATTATTGTAACATATAGGGTAAACCACTCAGTTATTGGCACTTTAAGGACTTAGGTAGATGTTTCATTTTCCCATGCAATATAATTATGTTGCAGCTTAAAAAAAAACGTATTATCACCAGATTTTAGAGCAGACATTAGGCCTAAGCTTTCTGAAAATCGGTTTCAAATTGGTTTTTTCTACAATATTTAAGATGTTATATAGTAAAACATAAACAAAAAAGTTGTTAAAAACCCAGTTGTTGGTAGAGATGTAAATTTTCATGAAAAAAAAGAAATTCAGGAAAATTTTCATGAAAATTTCTGAAATTTTCATATGAAATTTTCATATGAAATTTTCAATTGACATTTTTCATGATTATTCTGCTTGTTGAAAATTTCATGAAATTTTCAAGATTTTCATGATATTTTCACGAAATTTTCAAGAACGAATACCAAAAAAAATATAATTTCTGAAATCCAATGTGTTTATTAATTAATTTTTTTTTTGTAATGTTATAAATTTCGTGTAAATATCATAAAATTCTAGGAAATTTTGAAAATTTCAGAATTTGAAAAAATGTGAACGAAAATTTTCAGAAAATTTCATTTTCAAATGAAAATTTTCATTTTACATCTCTAGTTATGTGGATGCTTGAAAGTAGACGCCGAGGCTGCGTCACGCTGCTGTGTTTCAACATTCAACAGGGTACCCGAAAATCGGCTGATCGCTGGAGTAATTTTGGTAAATTTGGGACGGCCATTGGCGCCGGGGCGGACCGCCCCCCCCTAATTTTGGTAAATTTGGGACAGCCGGAGGCGAAAATTTTCCAGAACTCAACGGCCATTTGCGTTATAGAAAAGCGCCCCAGTTTTTTTTATAAGAACATAGGCCCTACTGTACATAGATTATCATGCCTACTGTAAGTATAGATTATCATGCCAATATTTATTCGGCGGCGATGATGATAAAATATCGGTGGAGGCGGTGGTGGGGTAAAAGGCTCGGGATCTACCTCAAAACTCGCGAAAGTTTTAATCAAATTCTGTTAACTTTCTCTTAAATTGTAAAAATATACAACTAAAGCCTAGTCCTCACAGAGAGCGATATTGTCCAGCGTAGCACTATTATAAAAAAATAGACCTGCAATTGGTCAGAATTCAATTAGGTCATGTACTTACGATAGCTACGCTGGTGACAATAACGCGCTCTGTGAGGACTAGGCTTAAAACAGAATACCCGGTACCTGTATTATACAGTGTAATAATCGCCTCACGAATTAAATTATCAACAAATTAAATTATTATGGTACAGTATTTAAATAAGTTTTAAAATCGATTGAGTATTTTTAAAATGCGTTACAATTGAATATGCCATCATAGACAAAATTGGCCGTCACGACAAATCGCACATAAATTAAAATAATTTTATAAATAGACAGGGTCACAGGTAGGGCTCGACCAATAGTATAATATGCCGATACTTACGTTAACAAATTCTGAATTTAATAGGAATATTACTTATTTCGCGTTATCGGTCTTATTATTTAATAACATGAAACAATAGGCTAATGAAAGCAGAGCACAAATTAAATTTGAAAAAGAGATAAGTTTATGTTATAAATATGGAAAATTAGCATATATGGCCTTTTTATGAATTTTTTTTCTATCGGCAAATCGGCACAATTTTTTGTTACATAACCATTAACCATTGGTGAACCACGTTAAGTTGTCACAAAAATACATGACATTGACACATAGGCTAACTTAGCTTAGATGTGTTTTTGCGACATCTTAACATGGTATACACCTAAATACTTGTAGTAACCAATGACACCCTGTGGAAGAGAAAACAGTTTTACCACATATTTTCAAAGGTGCTTCCAGTTCCAGAAGAATTGGTTGGCTGAGAAAAATTTCCCTTGACTTCAGGCACAATCCTCTGACTTCACCCTCTGTCATATGAACTATTTTTCCAGGACGGCACCCTCTCACTGCAAAAAAAAAAAAAAATTTATAATTTAATATATAAGTCTACCGTATTTTCATTTTTCATAGGCTATTATCATTGAATTTATGGCTATACCTAAAGGGCTGAATCCAGATTCACGAAACAAGAGTAAGAATGAATATTCGGTCACACCTACACAGTCTTCAGTATTCTACCAAAGACTGTGTTACTGTGTATGCTACTGACATGGAAATGCTTACTTCAAACTTGGACATTAAATAGCTATGATGTCCAAGCTTCAAAAAACATAGATAAGCTACTACAATTTCAATGTTAGTGCCTACATTTTATAGCGGCATTGCTTGCTCATTCTCATCTTACTCTGTTTTGTGAATCTGTATGCACCCATAAATAGTGTGGATGCCTGTTGCCAGTTTAACCTAGGATGATGATCATCCTAGGTTTAACAGTTTTGTTGGACTATGGTGTCTGACTGACTGGTGAGGGACAGGGTGAAGATGAAGAATGAGTACAATCCCTACTCTCAGGCTCAGCTAAATAATCCCACACTACAGTAATCAAGGACAGGCTTAGACTCCTGTCGGAAAATTTGGTTCCAATACATCCTCAACTGGAATTTTCTTATCAAGTTTTTTTTATTAGGCCTTCCGGTGATTACTTTATTTTCTCAAGTTCTAACTCTTTTCGGTGTACGGATCTTTAATCTCCGGCGCTTTCGTCTCTGCGTTTTCATCTCTACCAATTCGTCTCGCTAACCGTTCGTCTTTATGCTTCTTCGTCTCTATAACCATTCGTCTTATGCTTTTTCGTCCTATGCTGATTCGTCTTTATTATATATATAATAAAAAATTTCTAAAAACACTTATGTGGCTTTAAAACATTTTTATTATTAAAATTTGAAAAATGTGGCTAAAATTTCAAGTAAACGATTTCTAAAATCACTTATGTGGCGTTAAAACATTTTTATTATTAAAATTTGAAAAATGTGGCTAAAATTTTAAGTAAACTATTTCTATTCACTTATGTGATAAATGTGCAATTCCTCTTAGGAATGTTAGTACATCTGTTAGTCCATAGGATGAAACAGCAACCTTAACTTTCTCTGCTAGTTCCCGGTACCGTTTAGCACTTGTTTCCTGCACACCAGTAGTACCCTGGAGAAAACTAGCCTTCTGTTTGCTACAATCTTTTTTAAGGCCATCGAAGAAAGTCCACATCGTGGGATGGCTGCACATAAACAAAGATTGTAGCCCACAGTGCCATCCTTCAACGCTGTTTGTGGTTCTAGAAATACCTCCGACTGCGTCATCATGTTTGTTCCAGGTTTGTACCGGAAACAGAGCTAGGCCATAGCGTTCAGCTCTGCCACGTAGCCTTCTCCCCCTTACATATGTATGTTCAAAGTATGATAGGAGTTCATTAACTTTTTCATGGTCGGGAGCTGACTCAGCCAAAATGTCGAATGCTTCATATACTTCATCTGGAGGAACGTGGGCCAAAGCTGGAATACTTCTCACGAACAATCGAAGTTCATCGTTGGATTCGTAAGCTGCTTTCATTCCAATCTCGCTGGTTTTCCGAATTATAGATTGGCACAAATGAAAATAGCAGCCCGAAACCCGAGCACCATCAAACCGTTCAGCGAAAGCATGCATAGCTGGTGCTTCAAAATCTGTTAGGATCAAAGACGGTTTAGCTGTAGGGACTAGACGTATAAGTTCGTCCAAAACACGATCATATGTCGCCCGAGTTTTGTTTGGAAGTAAACAATATACAGCCGCAGGGTTAGCACCATTAATAAACTGAAAATGGATACTGTAGAGCTGAAAAAAGAGGGTTGGAACCATCTCGATATGTAGGCGATATTATGTAAGACGGAC
Organism: Symphylella vulgaris; assembly: GCA_034698405.1. Taxonomy (NCBI): domain Eukaryota; kingdom Metazoa; phylum Arthropoda; class Symphyla; family Scolopendrellidae; genus Symphylella; species Symphylella vulgaris. Next base: position 5,701 of record JAQGBM010001653.1, on the reverse strand, counting down.
GAAGAAAGGACGAATCAGCATAGGACGAAAAGGCTTAAGACGAATGGTTATAGAGACGAATGGTTATAGAGACGAAGAAGCATCAAGACGAACGGTCAGCGAGTCGAATTGGTAGAGACGAAAATATAGAGATGAACACGTTAGAGACGAAAGGTCCTAGATTCGGACGTATCCTTGAGCAAAATTGACCCTGGAAGGTGTTCCCCTGGCGTCGAAGTTTTAGTCTCGGGAGCAGAAAATTAATATACTTTCTTCTCTCGAGACTATAAGCGTTGACTGTTTCAAATAGGTCGTAAGTTTAGTTCGTAACGTTAAACAAAACAAAAATCAATCTCCAGTATAATTATTGGATGTTGTCCTCTTGCCCCTAAAACCAACGTTTAAGTCAAATATTGCTGAGGCTGGTAAGTTTAGAGTGAGTTAGAATTGTGATCATTTTGGATATTTTTTTTACAAATAGAAGTATTACAATTATCAAATTTAATCTTCTGATCAACTAGCGCATCTTTCGGTTGAGAGTTTCAATCAAATTCCTTATGTGTATCATATTTCCCCTTACACTCTCAAAAGTTGAGTCAAAACATTACAGCCTATTCTAAAGACCTCATTCACACTCACAGGCCTATAAGCATTCATAACTTATAGGTTAACAACAAATCTAACTTTTTATAGTATATAGTGATCTTAACGACAACGAATTCGTTGTCGCTCACCCGATGTTTAAAAAAAATCAAACAAATGAAACAACCCGAGTCCTCCAAATTGTTCCCATAAAACCTTATATCTCAGAACAGTAACAGAAATAGGAAGTCTTGCAAGTGTATAATGGTTCAGTATAGGAAAGTTGTTACAAGATTGTCCAAGACCACTTTTTTACGATGTGTTTTAAGTATAATATTGCAATATTCCCACAATATGCTGTGTATCTAGAAAAGTGAGTAGTTCTCCCTTTAAAAAATGTCATTATCTGTCAAAAGAAGATATGGTATTTCCTTTTTGCTTTTCAAACTTCTTGAAGTCCAAGTAGAGTCTTCTAATGTTTTAACAGCTGAGCTGAGGGGTAATTAACCTATATCCCAATGTCAGTGTTATACCACTCTGTAACTAACTTAGAAAAAAATGGTATCATTGTCTTCGTGGTGTTTTAATTAAAACATCATGCAACACATCATGATATCACGAAATACTTTAAGTCTTTGCATCATATTATAGCCTCAACTTTGTTATAATGCCCTTTGAGTTTTTCTTCTTCTTCTTCCGCGAGATAAATTGAAGAAAAAGATGAGATGGATAAAATATATTAAAAAGATTCTGAAGAAGAAGATTTCAGCTACACTTTTTTAAAATTCGGAACTCGAGTTTAGCGTTATAGAGAGAGAGAGATAGTATGGTTGTACGAAACTGGAACGATGTGACAGATATCTATGAAATAATATTCTAAGGAAAAGATAGAGAAAAAGAAAAGAAAAAATGTCAAGCTTCAGCATTCTTCGGGTTGTTACAACTGCAACATCATTCATCCATAATATCCAACGGGAATATAATGCTGCATCTCTAAAAATCTTCAAATATAGAGTCTCGACTCTACTATATGAAGCTCTGCAACTAAGCAGCAGTGTTTTATAAATAATGATAAGATATCCTCCTTGGTAATATTACGAAAAAGGTTGAAATCCTGATAAAACTAAAGTCTTGTAAAAATTGGGGTAAGTGGGTATAACTTTGGCACAACATACCCGGGTAACATTGGCTGCATTTCCCCTCAATTATGTTGTTCTAATCAAATTTGTTTAGATTGGATAATATTCAAATTTGATGAGAGAACACTCTCCTACAGACCCTTGATTCGAATCTTAGCAGCTTAGATTGGGGTTTAAGATATTGAGAAAATGTATTCAGTGGGTTGTAAGGACGATAAGGTGTTTTAGCAGAAATGCGAAAAAAAAAGAGAATCAAACCCTTGAAGGGGCACTGCTGGGTAAAACGTTACCCAGCAGACCATTGTAACCCCACCGACGATATAAAGCTTCTTACATGAGCTCCTCACATTCCCAAATCCATCACACAAGTCCTATACTTTTCCGACCTTTCTAATAATTCTTAATTTTCTTCGGCTGATTCGATCATCAATTGCTTTGTTTATAAACCATTAAATACGATCAATGCCAGTGTTTTGTTCTTTAATTTTAATATGTATAAAAACTCGCCCTTGCATTAAGTTCATCAATATGCTATTTCATAACAGTATAACAAGAAATTACAAACAAAGTATAGGCTATTAATCATCTGAGCTGGTTTTTGGAAACCCACTTTTGCTTCATAAAATACCGTAGTTGTGCATCTAGTCGACTAATATCATTACGGTATATGTTTAATATCATAAATCTATTCCCCCCTAGACTTATGTTGATATTAATATTATATTTTCTACCAAATTTAATAACTGTGTGGCCGAGTGGCTCTTCGGATGCCAAGGAACCGGGTTCGAGTCCCGGCTGGGGTGAGAAATTTTTCCGAGTCCTATGGCATTGCTCCTGATATGTACAACGGAAAGAGAAGGGCTCTGGTCATACCCGCACTCGTGTGAATTTGTTTGCAATTGTTAAAGACCCCAGCCTTGAGCTGGCAATTTTGTCCCCCTCCGGTCGTCAGGCTACTTTAAAAATGCCGACTCCTCATCGGGAAAAGGCTAATGGTGATGGTGATGATGATACCAAATTTAATAACTGTATATATTTCTATATATTTTTCATATACCTTTGGGTTTATACGTACTATTGTACGTATTGTAAATATTATTAAATCAAAAGACCGCACATTAAACGCAAACTAAACCAAAAACTCATTTCATTTGAATTTTAACGAATAAATTTAGATAGGACTTGGACCACACTGGTCTCATCCTGTTGTAGCCAATTTCCTTAACATTTTCTCAAAAATATCACGACCTTCTTTCGTTTATATGCACTTTGATTATATTATTTAACCGAATAGAGAAAAAATATTATACGATAAAGGAAACCCTTATGTGTTTTTCGTGTCATGCTAACGGAACATTTCACACGAAATTTACGCACGCACTGAAAAAAAGAGGACTGGAAACGTCTGGTCTGGTGTGAAAGTAAAAATTATATGCACTTTTTATTCATTCTTATAGGTTAGTGCACGCTCTATGGTTGATTAATGTTTCATTTCCTTCATTAATTTCCTAACCTAATATGTTCTCGCTTCAGACAGTGTTGTAGGAGTACATTATCCCTCACACCACTTTTATCGCATTTGCTTTAACGCAGTCAATAAATTAAATAGTCTGAATACTTTCTTAATTCGTTTTGTAACGGTGTTGTCAGCCACAACAACCTCGAATACTTAGCCTATACACTGAAGCATTGTCTGATACAACATAATTATTCGATTGTATTCGTGAAGATTTAATTGTCAGGCCCCAAATGCAATGGCTCGGAGGTGGCGAGCTTGCCTCTGCGTCAGCAGTTCAAAGCCCGCGGCTGCGTCTGCGGTTGAGTAAAATTCCCGATGTGATCACCTTTCGAAAATTAAGGACAGTTTTAAAACTATAGTGCTGTAAAACTTTGTTGTTTGATTTTTTTAGCGTCGCGGTAAGGCGACAGCAAAGGTCATAACCCGACGACGGAGTGAGATTTTAATTTTGCCTCAGGGACAGCTGATTTACAGACCTGATATATGAGGGTTCTTTAATGTAAAGAGTGCAAAGAGGATCTCCACAAGACCTCGGTTTAAACTCTCATCAGAAGGAGCCGCCACTTTAAGAATTTTACTCACCCGAAAATTCTTAAAACCTGCCCCAGCCTGGGTTTGCACCCGCAGACCTTCCGGATTCAGAGGCAAGCGCGCTAACCACTGAACAACTGGGGCAGGCTGTAGGCTGCGGCAGGCGGTAGGCTGCGGCAGGCGGTAGGCTCTATTCGAGAATACTTAGACCATAGGCTACGTTATGTTATACCCCTAGGCTAATCAAGGTACCGGTATCTATTACTCATTAATGCATAAATTACATAATACCTTTTATTACTTGTCACATTATTGGAATGTCTGGTTTGCAAGCCGGAAAGGTTTTAATACAGTAGCTACAAGGGACGCCAAGTATCCTACGTCCTTCATTGTCTTTTTGACCATACCGGTATGTTTAATCAAAACAAGGAAGTTAGTGCATGAATTTAGTATAATAATAGTGAATGATAATAAAGGTGACTTAACAATATTCCTTTACTAGCCTTCAAGTTGTAATAATCTTAATGATTCATTGCACGATCGAAATAATGCATATAAACCTAAACACAATATACCTGACGCCACAGAAGATTGGGTGTGAGGCCCTTTTGCTTCTAACACAAAGATAATGGGTCTATGGCGACGTCTGGACGCCAACGAATAGTACAAACCTTGGTTTTTATTTTTTATTATTTCTAATCTGGCCACTATAAGTATAAAATAATATGTTAATTCTCTCTCGATGAAAAGCTAATATTAAATTAATTGCTCCAAAACCGGCCCCGCGCGTAATGATTTATTCTATATTAAACGGAATTGGCCGAAGCTCAAAGCGACCTTGTAGTTATATCGTGTGTTTGTTTTTGATATTATTATTATATGGAGTGATTATTATTATTATTTTACATTATTATGGTATAGTTAAGTGGTGCATAAAACTATCATCGAAGTGATTATTTAACATTATTTATACGACTTGTGGTTTTTTTTTATGGTGAATCATTTACTTTAAACACCGTGCTTGAAAAATAATCATTATAATTTATTGTGTGTTATATGTTTTTCTGTATATAGTTAAATTATACTGGGTATAGTTAATCAGGGTTCTCAGCTAAGTCTAAACAATACCGTAGAAGGCTATAGTGACAATAAAAGTATGGGAAGTATTAACACTAGAAACATTTAATATAGGCTAAGTATGTTAAATGTACCTTGTAAAATACTTCAAAAAATGATGATATTCAACATGTTTATTGTAAAAAAAAACATGTTGAATATAATTATATGCATTTTGGGACACTCTTTTTAAGCATAATATTAAGATCAAAAAGGAATTGTTGTAGTAAAGTAGTTTTGAAATAAGGGATCTCCGGTGTTTGGGTATACGCACCGGGAAAATAAATGTGGCGATTGAAAACTATAATCTTGCTTTTACTGAATTTCTTCAGTGTTTAGCCTCAGCACTCGAGAGCTAGAGGATGGTAGAGTGGCCGAGACAGCTGGATTCTGCCAGGCGATGGCGCCGTAGGACCCGGGTTCGATTCCCTGTACATCCAGGTTCACAAAGTTGACCGGAGTGGATGTTTCGCTAACTGCAGTTATAGCGAAACATCCACTCCGGCCAACTTTGTGAATCTGTTTTTTACCCAACGACGACATTATGTTGTCTTTGGGTAAAATATATAGTTTTAACTGCTGTTTTGGGGGGTTATTCCTTCTCAGCACATGACATTAAATACATGAATCTTATATACAGGTGTTGACTATATTATGTAGCAAGATAATTAATAGCAAGCAAATTAAGTTGACCTAGCTTCATATTTTTTTAAATCTTATACCGGTAATATCCTGCACAAATAGGGGTAACTTAGTAGGAACCGGCGGAGTGGCATTGGGGTTTGGTCTCCCCACTGTTGATTAAAGTCAAGCTCCGTCGGGTGTGGTCAGCGTT
>JAQGBM010001652.1:0-10309 GCA_034698405.1 Symphylella vulgaris | reverse complement strand
GTGCAGAGAAATTAATTAGTAAGATATGAAAGAATTTATTTTGCTCTGTAATTATGAGAGTTTCTTCTTTGTATCACTCCTGTTTGTATCCATATAAGGGTTAATTTTCTTCGTTTTTAGAATTAGTGTTGTGTTATTAATGGTTCTAATGAAATACGAATACAATAATCAGAAAAAAAAATGTATAGGATCAACAAAAAACAGGGAAATTTAATTAAGAAATTCTTTTTTATATAATAACAAAACTCTCTTTCATAGCGATTGATGGGTATTATAGGAGAAGGATGCAATTTACTATTTTAATTTTTTTTTCCAATTAATAATGTCAGTATACAATAAACAATGGGACATGTCACGTCTTTTCACATGTCTGTTTCGTTGTGAGGGACATTTTGACTTCCGGTTTGTAATAACTTAAAGGTGCGGATAGCCGAATGCCACTGCCAGTGCTATACCCAGATGTAAGCTTAGATGGTGGTACAGTAAATTAAGGTATATTTTTAAGCTTAAAATAATTTTTACATCAGGTACCGGGTAAATAATGATTTTTTTTCGAATTGAATTTAAAAAAAATTTAATAGTAACTTAGGCTACTTTAATAAACATGTCTCTGACTTTGTAACTTAAGTTGAAGTGTACAAAATATACCAAGGTACATTCAATAAAAATGTCAAAGCAAATTGTGGAGCACTCCACAATTTGTTTCAAAATTTTATTGGATCTTAATTTTTAACTCCGTCATCTGAAAAGTCAGCCTTGATGAATCTGAGGGCCGAATTCATATGATAATAGGCTATGTCCGGTTAGACCTCTCTAAATAACTTAGACTAGTCTAAGTTAAAGCATTGCCCGTAGACTTGTCTACGACTTTAGAGATGTCTAAACGGACACATGAATTCCCGCCAGAGAGTTTGAATGTAACAATTTGAATTTCAAAGTACCAATAACTTAATTGGATTTAAAAACTGAAATTAGTGGGTGAGAGTACTCCCTAAAACATAATTATTATGAACGGTTTTGAATGGAACACTGAATACACAATTTGATAAGTGCCCACACACCACTAAACTGACCAAAGCTCATTAAATTTTATTTACTAAAGCACTGAGATTATAAAATATGACTGCACAACATGGACTATACTAAATTATTGCACTTACGAGTTAGTTTATGAAAACTATACATTCGTACCATATTCTGTTAATAAAAATGATTGCATACGAGTGGTAACAGTCATATTTTGTAATTATTACGCCACAATAAACTGCATAAACGTACGTTGGATATAATTAATTAAAAAGGGGGGCTTTTTTATGAATGCGCAACATCCATAAAACTTGAAATAAAATTCTTGTTATCTTATCAACAAACATATTTTCGGCTGAAAACATACTCTATGCATCGGCACGTTTAGTGCACAAGTTTAAATACATTATGAAAATGAAATGTTGGCTTTTGGTTAGAACAGCAAAACAAGCGATGATGTAACCGGGATAGTTTTATGCAGGGATGGAACACTATGCGGTCAGTCACGATATATCAGGGGATTTATGACCAATTTGACGCTTTGTGTTAAGCCAGTTCTTTCAGTTTACGATTCTTTGTGTAGCCTATTAGGGGTTACATCTCAAGTTTTGGCCAAAACACATTTTTTTGAATAATTTGAAAATGACGTAAAATTTCGAAAAAGTACGAAGAAAGGGACAACAGAAATTTGATTTGTCGTCATTTCAATACAAACCGGAATGAAATCGGAGAAAAATGAGGGCGTACCGTAATCTTTAAAATACGATTCAAACCGTAATACAGGTACCGTATTTTAAAGATACGCCCTCAGTTTTCTCCGATTTCATTCCGGTTTGTTTTGAAATGACGACAAGTCAAATTTCTGTTTTCGCTTGCTTCGTACCGTAGCCTTCGTAAATTTACGAAATTTTGCGTCATTTTCAAATTATTCGAAAAAATTTGTTTTGGCGCGAAAACTTGAGATGTTAGTTTATATAATGTAAAAGCAGAGTTTAAAAATTAAAATAATTTACATTATAATGGGCGAATTGCATTTGACTGTTACTTACTCCAAGTCCTGCAGTTCACACCTCTGCAGAATTATACACTTTTAATTTGAAGGGATTATTAACATTTTGTTGAGTGTTTCTAAATTATTCTCGAAAATTTACAGTAACAAATCCTCGTAAATAACAACGTATATATAATATGGCACTCTACTGATGTTAAACATATTTTTGTCGTGGTTTGAAGCACCCCCAGGAGGGGCACACAAAAACCCCAGTATGGGAATAGCAGTGATTAAGCACCGTTGTAGCCTATTGTCATAAACACAATGTCTATCCGTGACGAAGGTATACATACAGTTACTGAGTTATATACCAAATCATCTGACATTCCATTAAAAACGGGTTATTAAGAGCTATAGAGCTATTATAACAGCGCAATGATACACGTTCTAGAAACCACATTAACAGGTTTCTCACGGCTGAGAAAGTTTCACCGTGATTGCATTATTTAAATAATTATAATACTCGGGCAAACGTTGTTCTGTTCTATACAGTATAGGTCTGCAGCTATATACTAGTGTAACGAGTATACAAGCAGTACCGGGTAGCAGTTATAGGCTAGAGAATTATGTGCGGTAAGCATGATAAATTGACCAGGGCAGGCGAGTTTGGTGGAATGTACTTTTGGATGTTCATTTCATTACTGTTTGTTTAACTTACTTGGTTTACCCCTAGGTTTAAGCCGTTTACCTATTATAAATAGGTGTAGTCGCGACGGTGGACAGCTTGAGTCAATTGAAGACGAAGAGTTTGTCTATAAAAACAGTCCCAGCATAGATTTTGATTGTCTAAGCTGGAATCGATAATCAAAATGTAAACATATATATCTCCCCCTATAAGATTAGTTCATATATACCCATATATATGAACTAATAGTATACGTATCTGATACGCCAATAGTCACTTTTCTCCAAAAGAACGTGACTATTCAGTTTAGAACGAATACTCAATCGGTATGTATACAGCAATGGCTAAGCTCTCGGCGAGGAACGCCTAAGAATTCTCCTTAATATCTGATTCCAGTGGCGGAGGAATGAGATCATTGGAAGACCCTTCTGGGGCTGCTGTTCCCTCGACCCGAATGAAATTAGCGGGAATATGAAAATTGAAAATGGATGGATGGAACTCGATCAATTGGTACAAAAGATAGAAATACCAGAAGTTATTTGATTTAAAATTTAACTTCACTGTTACAATTTTTCGTAAGAATTGGAATCGGATTCAGTTTTAGATCTCCATTTAAGTTATTTCTATCATTTTAACCGATGAAATTAATCCCATCTACCCTCATGTCCTTCCTAAAACCATGGAGCTGCTAATTATTCCCTGTAATGTTCCGCTCTTTACTCCTTAACTCATACCGGTATCATCTCATCATCTTCCCCTTTCCAGAATCCAGAATCTTCTATAACCACATGTCCAAGCCACCTTAACATGTTTTCCCTATAATCTTATCCTTACTTATCCCACAGATAAGTTCTTAATATTCTTCTTCCTTATTCTACTCTTTCCTAACTTCACTTGCTCTACACCATTATACGACGTACTCATATTCTACAAAAAACTTGAAAATACACAACGACACACTTGATGACAAATCGAAAGATTTGATACGACCGCATATAAAATGCTTCTAAACAGCAGTTTACCAACTTATTGTAAAGTACTTTGCTAACTTTTATACTATAAGTTATATGATACACAGCGACATAAGCTTATACTGCTTCTTCTTATCGTCAAGTCATCGACAGTCTATTACGCGACCAATACTTCAAAAACAACCGATCTTAAATGGACCAGTTTAAGTTCAAAAATATCAAAAACCTGTATGAGGGACCAACACTTTGATAAATACAAAATTTAAGACATAAAATCCATACTGCAAGCTGTAATATGAAACTTGAAATATATATTCAAACTGGTCATTTGATATATATTTTTTTGAAAGGGAGAAAAAAATCAGTAATATCCTTTATACAGGACTGACAGCTCTCCCATATCTTACGGTATCGAATTCAAATAAGCGTACCGTATATAAAGTTATATATCTTATCACGAACTAAGAGCAACAATTTATTGACAATCGATATCATTTTTTTTTATCCTAAAAATGATTTATGTTTACCATATATATTATTATATGTTTGCATCTATAATAAGCTTCAGAAATATTATTATACTTAGGCCTAACTTATGCGCGCCATTTATTCGTCTTACGATTTAGATTGCGATATAGTTTCGAGAGGTTTTTTACGATAGAGTCAAAGAGAGGAATTTCATCATAATATCATGACCAGATCCCATGCAGATGATAAACACCCACGCCAGGAGTGACTGCATTCACATATTTTCTATATATACGCGGAAGACTACGAAGCATATGACATATCATGATGATGATGATGATTATGCGTTTTATTTTGAGTCTTTTAGTCCTTTAGGACTCTATAACTCGAGAGGAATGGGCCTATGAATTGGTCGTGGAACAGTCTAGACCACCCATCTTAGTACTGACCACACTCGACGGAGCTTGACTTTAACCAACAATGCAATGGGGATACCAAACCCCAATGCCACTCCACCGGTTGAAGCATATCATGCGCTGAACTATAGGCTATATCACAAGTGTGCTTACTCTCCGGCGCAGTGCCAAAACGCGCATTGCAAAACGCAGTTTTGGCTCTGCCGTGTTTCATCCTGATGTTGTCGTATTGAGAAATCACGCGCTATACTTTCATTAGCCAATCACAGAAGTGCTCTAACTCGACTTTATTCAAAATAAAAAGGGTTCTCAAGTTATGTGAACGTTTCCCCTTTTCTTCTCATCATCTTCATCATTCATCCCCTTCACTTCTCATTCATCCCCTTTCAGCCAATCAGATTTATTGTAAGGAAATACTTATCGATTCACTAGCGCCATGCGGGAAAACGGCAAAAACATTGCTAACCACCCTCCGTTTCAGTAGCTATGCTTGCAAGTCGTGCCTAACTGACATAATGAATTCAAGGGATTGTTCTGAGATTCTAGAAAAATATTTTCTATAGGCAAATATATTTTTTAAAACAATTCCCCTTTGAATAGGTTTTTTAAGGCGCAGAGAGCAAAGGAACTACACAGTAAATCTTGGTTTAAACTTTTTCCTGCACTTACCCAATCACTGCAAGGCCTATAATAATATGGTATATTATAGTAGGCTATATAATATAGGCCTACAATATTATAATAAATAGTTTTAGTCAAGGAATCATACGTATCGCAAAAAAATCGTTTTACAGAGTAGGTTAAATTTCGTTTAAATTCTTTGGAATTTAAGAAGTCAGTCGAAATTCAAATACTTTTTTTTCTCAATTTTGCATATATACAGAGCCTGTATATATAAAGATTAATAGAAATAAGCGAGTATAAAAGATAATAGATATAGGGAAAGTATAGATTCTCTTGCTCTATGGCTGTGTTCTCGTATATTGCGTTTTCTTCCGAGCCTCTATAACTTTTATGTCCTGGGCAAAATGAAAAAGACTTTGTCGTCAATGAATGAAGTTTTTTCTTGCCGTAATGAAGGGTTATATCGATCGGCAATTCGATAGCGAAAATAATATTTAAACCGGGGCATAGCAACCCGAGCTTCGATCAACTTGTAACCCGAAACTATCTTTACAGAATTTCTTAATATTAACAATAAGAATAAGGTATCACAATACAAGGGCCTTGCTTATACATTTATTAAAGTCATTAGTAACACCATTGTTCACCACTAGCAGCTGGTTATAATATTTTATAAAATTAAAATAAAGGTTTTTTTTTTTAACTTCTCTATGTGCCGACTATACCCTTCAAGGGCTTAGAGGGTTTATACTTCATACCGGTAATTATTTGCAAAGTTGCAAGTATGAATATTATAAATAATTATCCTTCTCAGCATGTGGTGACCAAGCCACTCCCCCGGCTATAATCAGGGGGGGGTGTATGAAAAAGCTCTCATACTCCACCAGCACGTATGAATTAACTTCGCACTTTTTTACGAAGGACCCACCCACCCCCTTTTCCATGTATGAAATTATTTCATGCTAAGGAAAAATAGGATCACCCCTTTTAAGGATTAGAGTGTAGGCCTAATCATTTACAATTTGATTAGTTACATTTGTTTCTTATTCACGGAATACAACACATTTCCCATAAAATGTTAGTTAACTAGTCTATCTGCTAAAAACACTATCGAGAATTGCTTTACATATCCTGTATTCCAAACCCCCATCCAAAAAACCCTCATTTTCATGCAAAAACGAAAAAAACTCCAGCTCTTTAAAAGCTTCTCGGCATATTACCCGTTTATTTTCAAAGTTTGATTGCAATGTACCGTTTTTTCTGCACATTCTCGTATAGTTATACGAACTATGTTCTGGTACAACTACGTATAAGTAAAATAGGGATAAAAAAAAGTATTAATCCTCAAGTATAAGTGAGGGCCCAACTGCCGAGTTCACTTCAATGCCGACAAAAGATGAAGATCTTAAAAGGAACACATAAAGACTTCAAATTCGGTATTCTTAATTCCTTCGCCGCCTAGAGCAATTGCAGTTCAGCTAGAGCATCATTTTCTACATATGGTACATACACGCTGCACAATCACACGGGGTCCCAGCGGGATATGGAGCACATAGCTCGAGTATTTAGATTTTCTCGACACGAAATAAGCGCCAAATAACGGGGCTTTCTTTCTTTCTTGTATTCATCATCAGGCATGTCGGTATGCAGCCAAACCAAATAATATTTTTTTTTTTCGTCTTCGACTATACGGGGATAATCAACTTATACCATACCTCAATAGAAAGATCTCATCGAAGTGAAATCTAGAGGAAGAAAATAATGGTTTAAACGTGATATTTTTTAATTGAATGAGACGTACGTATTATAGAGGAATGTATCGGAATATTGTATTCTCTCCCTTTGAAAGATGTGTGTGTACGAATAGTGATTTTTTTAAGGTCGGCACCCCAAACGAAAAGCGGAATATTATGTTTTTAGTTGGCATGTCTATCCCAAATTTTTAAACATTATTTCTTGATCCCAGAAAATATAACTTTGCAATAGACCGAAGTGGGAAGAGCAAATGTCTAAAAATATGGTGTGCTTTTGTACAATTATCTATTTCCGGTATGGAGAATTTTCTCTATACCAACCTTGGTAACGGCACATTAGGCACACCATATTTGTAGACATTATTTTGCTTATCTGACTTCAGTCTATCCCCTAACTTTTTGTTGATAATATGTTCAAATTTTGACTTATGACCCCATTAAACAAATCGTTTCTACGAGTGAAATATGGATGGTGGTTTCCCCCGTACGACATACCTTATAGTCTTAGGCTGTATACGATTAAACCAATCAATGTTTCGATTGTATAGCATGTTAGGTACGGATAAATTGATATTAAATTAATGGGGCTAATTCGACTAAACCATCATTGTGTAATGCGAAACAAAGGGAATACACTCCTCAACTTACATTATAGGCTAGTTAATCATCGAAAATAACTTTCATATAATCTAATTATTGTATTGTGTAATTGTATTACATAAAGCTATACAGATCGTAAACCCATCCATGTTTCGATTGATGAATGCCGGAGCCCGATGGAGCCATGAACTGAATAAGTATGACTTATATCCTAATCGGAATCAGGAATCGAAAAAGATTATAGGAATTACAAACAGACTCTATCCCCTCGTTAAATATTAAAGTTACCATTCCGGGAAGGGGGATAAAGAATCGTATGTCATTATCAGCAAAAAATGAGGGTATTACTCCCTGGCAATCGAAGTAATTATTAGTTAGTAGTCTAAACACGAAAGTAACGTTCAGCAAACACTAACTTAAACTAAACAATAAAGCATTGTAGATATTTCTTCTATACATTGTAGAAGAATATTTCTTCTACCGTATTTTCAAAAGCTTCTCTATATTTTATCGTCAGAAACACACCAAGTTAAAAGTTTCCAAAATTGTTGGCCATATTTCTCTTTCAGATAATGTACTGACGTCGAATAAATTCATCGTTCCTTTCGTTCTTAATGTTTTTCGTTGAAAAGACGACACATATTGGCCTTCGGTCATTTAGCTACTATACCTCTCTTGTTCTCTTTATATTCTCTTTCTTTGGGTCGTTGGAATAGGTCGCAGAACGGTCGATGACTTTCGAGACTATACAGTTGAGAGAGAGAGTAGACGCCGAAGTACATTTATGCTTCACTTGTTTCGCCAAAAACTCCACACGATTTTGACACCTTAGGTCTCGTATAAAGAAAGTTTTCTGTTTGCATTGGGCTTTTTTTTGTTTAAGATATACTTACTGCTGCTGCTATTTGAGAAATATATTGCTTGTAAACAGGTCGTAATTGCCGTTAGTATCCTCTTCTCTCATAAAGTGCAGAGTCAGTATTTTAACACAATACTCTATACGTATATTATACCTTTTGTATCACGCTGCGAACAGCGGCAAATGAATTTCTTCATAATTTATTATATATTGGGGACTTAAAAAGGAGAGAAAGAGTATTGATTCGCTTGTGCCTGTGCTATACCGTAGTTGTTGTGTGCGGTATCCGGTATGATACAAAACGAAAGATATCGCCATTTTGCGCTACATCACACGCTAAAAAGACTTGGTCAAATTCTGGGCTAGATTTTAACCCGAATGTTGGGTTATTATGTGGATAACTCAAATCTGGGCAAACTTAACTCAAATCTATGGACTATGTACAAAGTTTAGCTCAGTCAATTGGGCTATGTAGTTCAGTCCAGATTTGAGTTAAGTCTGCCCAGATTTGAGTTATCCACATAATAACCCAGCATTTTGGGTTAAAATCTAGCCCAGAATTGACCAAGTCTTTTGCATGTAAGTACTGCACTGGTAGAAAAACCCCACACATAAACCAGCATAACATAGCAACAGCAAATAATATTTCGTAGAGAAAATATAAATAAATCTAATTATCCTAGTGGTAATTATTAATATCGATCGCTCTTCGGTTAAATAAAGCATATGATATCCTCTTTCAAAATTCATTAGAATTGCTAATAATTAACTTTACATATAATGTATTTGGAGAGATAATTAAAGTCATCTTTAACGATACGGTATACGGAGTAATAATAATATCCTTCTAAAATTCTTGCCGCAGGGCAAACTTTTAAATTTAGAGAATATTAACTTATACGAGTTCGTATAAGAAAAACAACTTTCATGAATATACCGAGAACCGATAATAAAGAGGGCAAAAAAATGGATATTATATCTTAGTGTAGAGCCTATAATAAAATATTAATAAGGTTAAACAGGCGAAAAGGTATTTCTTTATTAGATTAACTACCTTCAGCAAATGAAGCACCCGGATGATATAATAGAAAACTTTTTTTTTACCACGGAGTATTTAGACTGCTAATAAATAATAATAAACATTTATAACAAGATAGATAATGGGTGGAAGAGTTGTATTTGGTCTAACCCTCAGGTCTAACCAAATCGAGTTTGTAAAAGGACTAAGAAAAATAAAGAATATTGGCAAAAATTTTCTTGGAGCTAGTGTTACTTCATTCAGCTTTCTAATTTTTAATTTTGTGATCTGCAACTAAACGCTTTTGCATTTTTTTTGTGATGTGTCCAAATTTAAAAATAAATGTGACCATGCATGATGACCTAAAATAAACAAAAACCAAATACTGGCAATTATTTATTTAAGTAGTTTATTAACATATCGAAATAGAGCGTTATAGAAAAAGACATAGCACCACCCACTACCAACCCCAAATAGGGCCAATTAGCGTAATTTTCTAAACCGTTATAAAGGTTGTATCCTACAGATCCTATACAGCACGGGCCCGCAATTATATTTCAGCGCGGGCCAAATTTGGCCTTTTTTTCTTGAGACTTTCGCGGGCCATGATATGAAAAAATAAAATGAAAAAAGATATGAAAAAGAGAGAAAATGGCTTAAAAATAGTAAATTGTCTTTTTTTTTTGGCCAAGGCGGGCCAAATTTTGAGGCTCCGCGGGCCGGACTTGGCCCGCGGGCCGCCATTTGCGGACCCGTGACGTACAGGTACTACAGTATTCATACAATTTTTTTAATGGATTATTTATAAAATTGTTTAAGCTTCGATCTTCTTTCTTTTCTTAGCCTTTTTCCCACAACCTCTTACTGAGGTTTATGGTTTTTCCCAAAGCGGAGTAG
>JAQGBM010001651.1:0-10309 GCA_034698405.1 Symphylella vulgaris | reverse complement strand
GAAAACTAAATACATGATAATTATCTATATTTATCACTCTATTTTACCACATATTTAATTAGCTTAGCAGTTTCCTGAAAATAAATGCACTTTA
Organism: Symphylella vulgaris; assembly: GCA_034698405.1. Lineage (NCBI taxonomy): Eukaryota > Metazoa > Arthropoda > Symphyla > Scolopendrellidae > Symphylella > Symphylella vulgaris. The sequence goes on along the minus strand of JAQGBM010001651.1, from coordinate 10,215 downwards.
AATAATTCAAATTTTTTTTACAGTTGATAGAAATTTGAAACTCTTTGGCATAATACGAGGTATTAACAATGGGCTCTCGGCTCGTATTATTTACGGTATAGTCCTTGTATTTGGCGGAATAAGCTAGTTTGAGATATTCAATGTATGTAATATTCATTGTGTAGTATGACGGAATGAAATCGTGTGTGGCCTACAAAATTTTAAAAATAACTTAACAGTAACATAATTCCAAATATGCATACAAAAAATGAGTCAGGTGATGACTCATAAATAATAATAATATTAATAAAATATAATTAATAAAAGACGATATTCTCTAGTTAAATTTACCTTGACCTATGATAAGTTTTCGTTAATTTTTTGCTTTCCCTCGTGATAATGTCAATCTGAAATTCCCTCGATTCTCTCTCGGGAATTTCAATAATTGACATCATTCGGGAAATAAAAAAATTACCGATAATTACGCTAGGTCTTACAAGTTAGTATACAATATTAGAAGAGCTTAGTATCAAACCCCGCCATCTCAATAATTTTCAATTTTTTTTATTATTGTTCCTACGTGACCTGCTTATCAAAATACATCATTTTGCATCAAAAGCCGCCATTAGTTATGTATGAGGTTTTCAAATTTCAATTTACAACGGTACTGATAATTTCCATTTGTTAACAGCGAGGGGACAAAAAAATAATTAAACTGTGATAAAAATCGGAATTTTTCTCACAGTTTAATTTTTTTTTTGTCCCCTCGCAGCCTCGCTGTTAAAAAAGGAATAACTTAGTAATATAAAAAATAACATTATCCACAGAAACTAATAAGCTCCATTGAAATCTTTTTTTTTTTAAATTCAATAGAGCCGTAACAGAGCCAGAGGGGACTTAAAAATGGGTTTACCCCAGAATCCCGAAATCCAAAATCCCGAATATACGACCTTAAAAAATTTTCGCGGCCACGAAAAATTTTTTAAGGTCGTATTTTCGGGATTTCATTTGTCGGGATTTTGGATGTCGAGATTCTGGGGTAAACCCCTATAAATCATAATTGAATTATTCATAATTACTTACGTTATTATCATTGTCGGTCGATAACTGTTAAATTTTTATTTAAAAAAAAAGTAGAACCGAAGTGCGGAGGAAATTCATACATGGTGGAAAATGTCACAGGGGGCACAGACTATGGTGAGTGTGTAATGGAAAAAAAAAAACACGAGACTATTACACACTTACCATCAAGAATAATCTTTGCTTACCATAGTCTGTGGCATTTTTTCCCCATGTGGGGAGGAATTTATAATTATATTGACCACTTCGGTTCTACTTTTTTTAAAATAAAAATTTAACCGTTATCGACCGAGATTTAACTTGATATGTAAAATAATACGAATAATTATTTAATGATTTATAGTAGTTTTTAATGACGCTACCACTTTAATATTTTCTTTAAAAAAAGACCATGTACAGCTACGATCCCTACAAGAATAACTGAGCTTTCCTAAGGTATATTTTTTAATAAATTCCACAGCTTGTAGAAAGTATGGTCACGCACAGTAGCAATTATAGTCTGCGGACATGTCGAGGCCGATTTTACACGAAAAATTTAAAATTATTCGGGGTGTGGACTAATCCACGAGGACGGACTATAGACGGGGTATTAGGAGTACACCTCAATTACCACTCAATATGAAATAAAAATTTCGTGAATGTATGTATATAGGGCCTTTTTTGTTTGTTTATATAGTTGAAAACGATGGAGAGAGACTATTTTTCCCGATGCCTAACAGGGATCAAGAAATTGTCCGAGGAACCCTTTGGCTGCACGACAATTCTGGAAAATCGGCAAATCCTGAAATTGACTCATCGTTTATCCAGGCATCACTGACTCTGATCTATCACAACAATTATTCTTCCAACAACGCAACAGACGAAGATGTCATAGGAAGGCGACTGCAAACAGGACTCTGGACAACTCTACCCTTGGGAAATTCTATCAAAGGCCTGATTCCTTCAACAGGAGATATCCTAGAAATTCGATTCCGGGAACCTTGCGTTGCTATTCGAAACAACGATATAGTACCTTTTATTTTGTTAACCATGAAGGATCGCTTTCATTATAGAACACGAAGATCGCAAGCTAAAAAGTGCAACAGCGAAGCGGCTAACATCACCATGCTACTTTCAGAATCAATGGCATGTTGCAGTATGAGGGTAACCGTTTCCATGAGTGATCTCGGTTGGGATAAGTGGATTCTCCTACCAAAAACTTTCCAGACTAATCTTTGTCTGGGTCACTGTGAGGGTCAGCAAATCGATCCCTACGATGAATTTGGTGGAATAAACAGCTTGGGTAAGCGCAGCTGTTGCATTCCAAAGGAGCGGTCGCATCTCCCAGTAGAATTGTACGAGAGTGATGGTACGATTAAAGGGACGATTATTCCCAATTTGATAATAGATGAATGTGGTTGTGCTGGACCTTAATTTTTAATACTTTGCAATTTATTTTACAGCTGCCGCCTGCCAGTGATTTATAATATCAGTATTAGAGTAAATAGCGCGTATACACGATGAGGATTATCTGTTTCTGCATATTATTTTAGTTCGAGATTGGTGTATAGAGATAGCACGTGATATGTAAGTTAAAGTTATGTACCAATCCCACCCCGTGCAGGTCCATGCAGAAACAGAAAATTATGCATCGTGTGTACGAGCCATAATGGTGAGTATGTTACACGAAGCAGAATTTTCTGTTTCTGCATGGACCTGGTCCCTGCTGCATGATGCAAGCGTCAAAGCGTGGGATTGGTGTATGAGATTGAGTAGCACGTGATAATACCATACGTCTATTACATGAAATCTATTACTCTTGCTATAATATAGGCCTACTTATATGATAATACCATACGTATACAGTATATAATTATATGTACCTATCCCGTCAGTGCAGGTCCATGCAGAAACAGAAAATTCTGCATCGTGTAGGTGTGTGTACGCACCTAACCCGTGTAAAAATTAAATTATTTTTTATAATATTACCAGGAGGGGATCCCCTCCTGATATTACTGGTATGTATATACCCGTATTAGATTTATATCCCGTCCCCGGCAAACATAAGTTAATGGCGGGTGTCGGGTGATATCGATGTTTGACCTCGATTGTTGTATATTGACTATTGCAGTATTGGGGGTAATACTATGGAGCTGATGTCAATCAAACTTGGATTTTAATCATCCGGTTGACGCTTGACGGTTCCTATATTTTATAAGTTAGGGTGAAACCCAGAAACATAAAATAGAGAAAGAAGAGAAACTCACTGACATATAATTGAGAATGAATAATAATTAAGCCAATAGTGGACATCGAAATCCCTACTCATTCTCAAAAACTACGTTAATGAGATCCTCTTCTTGCTCTGTTTTCTGTTTCTGGGTTCCACCCTTAGTCTACCTGTGTATTTTTTTAAACGGATTTAATTATTATACTGCAATATATGTCCAGGTACATATGTAACATACCCAGGTACAGATTATGATATATCGCCAGACTATTTACAGTAACTTATAATAGCTTATATAATAATATGATCTATTTCATTTTCATTTTATATAAAATTAATGAGAGTAATTATAAGTTACGTTATTGGACTATTATGACACAAGATATCCCCTTCCTCTCACCGTGTTTCTCTATTGTTTGAGGATTTCTGTTTCCTGACTTTGGCATAGGTTTCGGGTAACCACCATATTTTTTAAAATTTCTGCTTCAAGGCGGGGAAAGGCATGTCATTGACCAAAATTTACATTCATAAAAAAATATGGAACCGGTCTTGTCCGCAATTTTAGAAAATAAAGTACTTCGCATTGCACGAGGTAAAATGAGCAGAGGAAATTAAAACAATACATTTTGATATACTTTTTCACAATATTAGATATTGTATTACATTTTTGGTTATGTATAATAGCAAGAATAAAACAATACTGTACATTTCGAAATGAAATTTTCTTTGTAATTTGTTGTTTTTTCTAAAGACAGTGCGACGCCAGCCCCAGATTTGCATGCATACTTGGTATGTGCATATACTCAAGAATGGATCCATTCTTGATATACTGCATATAGTATTCGATTGATTAGCATGTGCCATTAGTAGCCTAACTAGGCTAACTTATGTGCCGTACTGCCACCAAGTTGGTGCCACATACTATAATCTTAGACAAAATATATCTATAATAGCATTCCATTATTATCCCTGATAGGCTAATAGGAATTAACGAATTAGGACAGGTGTACGTTTCTTACCAATCGGTCGAATATATTGATGGATCAAAACCAGGCCGCGAGGCTGGTAAGAATTTCAGTGTGAGGAGGTTTATACAGCGGTCAGCGGTGATATGACGTACCATTACGGAATTAGTCCGGACGCGGGACGTCGACACCCATGAAAAATGAAATCACTGTTTAGTTTGAGATATTTCATTCCGATTTCCGGGTGTCCATGTATTAAGAATCCATGCATCCGGCTGGAATAGGAAATCCCATGTTAAAAATAAAGTAGACAAGAAAAATATGAATTTTTTTTCAAGATAGACTAAACCCTTCTGAAGAGATTTCCGCTTTAAAAATGTACGTCACGCCGAAATTCCAGAGATTTCAGGTTCTAAGTTGCGCAAATATTCTTACTCCCATAGAAACCTATACAAACTTCGGAGTCTTGTGACTCCCGAATTTCGGCGGTGACCTATCATTTTTAAAATGGAAATCTCATCAGAAGGGTTTAGTCTATCTTGAAAAAAAATTGCATATTTTTCTAGACTACTTTATTTTTAACATGGGATTTCCTACACCAGCCGATTTCTAGTGCATGAAATGAATAAGTTAGGCTACGAAAGCAAAATTTCTGTAATTTTTCTCTTCGCGGAAGCTTCGTCTCCAACATCTTGTTCCCGATCATTCGTTCATTTCCCAACAACTCGTACCCGAACATTTGGTCCCCGGAGCAATACGTCCCCTACATTTCGTACATTTTGTCTGTGCACATTGAGCTAGCCTAATGTATTTTTAATTACAGTACTTGTAAGATGGATTTTTCCCGATGGAAATAAAATTATGTTTACTGTTTAATGTAGGCCCTACAAGTTGTTCGGGTATAAGACTACAAGTTGTTGGGAACGAGTTTCTGGGAATGAAATTTTGGGGACGAACTGTACAGGGACGTATTGTTCGGAAGACCAATTGTTCGGGTACGAGATGTTTGGATACGAATTGTTGGGGACGAGATATTGGAGACGAAGCATCCGCGAAGCAATTTTTAAGGCTCATAATAATGTACATGTCTTGGACTTGGATACCGTAGATCTATTCGAAAACGCTATCTGCTGGGCTAAATTTATGGGGTCATACCAGAATAAAATAAATAAAAAATATATATTTGAGACTTTATATATAATAAAATTATAATAATGAGTGATAATTTTAGGTAATTTTGAAATATCTTTTTATTTCATGCTGTGACCCCATAGCATGGTTCATGGCACTGACAAAAAAGGACGAAAATCGTGCAGTGCTCTTCTCAAAAGAAATAGGCTCGATTTGTGTTTTGTGTAGCCAACTGTCTCCAGTAGTACACAAAACTTTCTGATTGGTGAATTTTTATTTTGCACCAATCAGGATGTTTTGTGTAACTTACCGTACATGGAGACAGGTTTAGACAGTCCCCAGACCACGAATCAAGCACAGCTTGTGCCTCACAGATCCAGATTCAAAAGTTTACGAAAAAATATTAGGGCGTTACAGACAGCATGAAATAAAAAATAGAGTAGGCTATTAGAACTGTTCAAATCGAACGCAAAATTTCAGTAAATTTGAAATATCTTTTTATTTTTTGTTGTGACCCGGAAATAATATTTTTTGTACGTACATTTCGAATAGATCTTTCCAAGACGAACATATTGGTGTATTACGTCAATAGGCCCCTATTCGTTTTAAAAGGGTTACGAAGAAAACGAGATTTTATTAAAATCATACGGTCCCAACAGAAAATCGTAGATTTTGAAGCTGGGTTTGCGTAGGTAGCTTGCCCGGTCCACTACGATTTGGTCCCGGACAATTTGGTCCCGTAAATTGGCCGGGGACCAAATTGTCCGGGACCAAATCGGCGGGACCAAATCATCCTGTCCCGAACTTATTATTATTATTACACTTTATTTTATATTTCTATGTTACAACATACTTACCTGAGATAAATCTTCTCTAGAATTCCACCTCACCGAAGTGCCAAACTCGGGTACGCTCTTGGAGGAAAACAGAGTTGGGTTGCCCCCACCGCTCCGTGATACCGACTCGGAATTTATGTTACTGTCAACTTGCCCGGCATCCGTCTTTTCGTTTGTACTGCTACTGTCGAATGAGGACGAGGACTGGAAGGACCCCAAAACCCCGTCGTTGCCCGACTTTTCGTACAGAATGTCTTTTAGAAAGTTGAACTCTTCTGCAACGCTCAACTTACTTTGGAGAGACTTTTCCCCCGATTTCCTCATTTCCTCTTCCAACATTTCCCCGTACGGTCCTCGGAGCTTCTTTTTAGAGTACCGCATTTTCTGCTGAGTACTGTGCTGTTCCGGACTCTCTATCAAAACGTCTAGCGGGGTCCTGTCACCCCTTAATCCCCCAGAAGAGCCCTGAGTCGGTGATTCGTCGAGTTGAAGACTGAGACTCTTGTTTCGGGCCTCCGCACTGCGCCAGCGTTCTCGTATGTGGGGTTCGCTTTTTGCGGCCGTTATGAACTCGGGAAGGTCGATTTCCGGGTTCCGTTCCCCGCTCGGGTCGCTGTAATGTTTCTTTTTAAGCGATTTATTCCCATTTCTCGAAAGACTTTCAGAGTACTTTTCGTCCTCAAATGCAACTTCTCGCGTACTCTTACAACTGTCTGACATCTGACGCGAGGACTCTTTCGATTTGAGTCCGTTGCAGTCCAGGGGAGAAGAGGCCTTCCTCTGGTGTGGAGGGTAAGTAAAGGACCGTTCGGAAGACTGAATCGTAGGGGCCGCTTCCCCTATAATTATCCTTTTTCGGCGTCTCCGCTTTTCAGAGCCCTCTTCCGTCCTCGAGAGTCCATCCAAGGTCCTCCTTTGAACGGAAGGCAGAACTCCACCTACGGCTCCGATTGGAGCATCGGGTTCGGATCCCGAATCGATTGTCGAAGGGTCCGTAGCATTCTCTTTTGAATCCGAATCTCTGGAGCTCATCGTAGTATCTCGATGAGGTGGGGGAATGGCCGAAAAATTAAAAAAACAGCTCACATCTGCAGCGGACGGCAGACCCGATTTTCCAACCTCAGGGGTCTTGTCTTGGAACCTTAAAAACCCCCCACTTTCATTGTCCGCGGCGCGGTCCACGTGAGAACAAGAAGCGCTTCTATAAACCGGGGGTCGACCCCCAATAACAGCGTACTGCGGATCAGAAGTGAACCTCCGGTACCCCCCAAAATTAGGACGGGGCGAAGAAGGAGCACTATTACGATCCTCTTCAAACTTTGTAGGCGAATAATTACTATTATTCCCCAAGGGTTTTAACTTTTCCGTAAGCTCCCTGAGTTCCCTTAGCTTCTCGTGTCTCCTTTTGGCCCTGCCCCTGTCGAAAGAGTACTGTCGGGAGTACGTAAAGTCCTCGTTTGGAATCTGGGATGCGCTGCGGGTCAAGGGAGCCGATTTTTGTCTCCTAAATTTGGAGAAGTTTAGCTCGCTCAATATCGTTTCGATTCTTTCTACCTTCGACCTATCAGTCTCGTCTGAGTCCTCGGAATAGATTTTGGGGTCCGAATAGGTTGCTACGGCACCGGCCCTCTTCTTTGGCAGAGTAAAATAAGTGGGCAAGTCGGGTTTTAATCGAACCTGTGTCTTAGACGTTGGGGACGTCTGTGGCTTACTGTGATAATGGCTATGATTGATTCTGGATGATTTAGGCAGGGTGAAGTCGATAAGTCTCCTACTTCTCAGGTCAGTTTTATTCGTATCGGATTCTCTTTTGCTAGGTACTGAGGTGTCCAATCGCCGTTCCATTATAACATCCAGTGGTCCAGAGGTCAGCACATTTTTCTCTGCGCGGCCCGAAACTCCATTCAGAGGCTCTAACCCCCCATTACAATAATAGTCACACGGTTCTACATACACTAACTTTGCCACGTAACAATTTTCACCACTTAATCCAGGATTGGTACCAACAGTTGACGAATTTTCGGGTTCAATTAAATGATGTTGAGGTTCCTCAGGATAATCCGATGATAATTCCCCAGATTCGTCATAGTTAGCAAAATCTTCCTGTAACTTTTGAACGTTTCTTAAGAGTTCACTCCACCACAGGTTAGTGAGTTCCTTCGAATTAGTTTGATCTTCGCTCTGTCCACCCGTATCATTAACCAATATTAGCTGCCGATCTGATATCAGAGGTATTTGTTCCTCTGCAGCTGCACTGCTGTGGCACTCCAGGCCGCATTTCTGGGACTGTGCCAAACAGACACAGTTACTCTCTGGGCTGTCTGCACCAGTGTTCTTCCGAGATGAGCCATGTTTTAATAGCGACGTATCACAAATTGCCTTCTCCTCGTACGGGGACGGTGTCGGGACAAAATTTCGTCCATAATTATTGTAATTTTCGCCAACCCTTGTTTCGTATCTCGACCTTTCATGCGTCAATAAATTACCATCCCTAAGTGGCTCGGTGGGATTAGAATATTTTAACTTGCTACTGTATCGGGTTGTAGGTATCACGTCACTTTTAATTGTGGTTGCTTGTTTGTTCGCTTCCCTTTTTGTGTTAAAATAATGCGTGTTTTGGTCCTCGTCAGAGCTCAGGCTCTTTAGGCTTTTCTGCTGCGCTGCTGTGTAGTGAGTGGTTCCCATAATAGATCTTCTATTTTTGGCACAGGCCGGGTGTTTTGAGATTTTGCGAGCATAAAAACAGCAGCCAGTTAAGATGTTTGGAGAGATGATGAGGAGAATGGGGGGAGGCCTGCGCTACTGCCTAATAATTTTTATTATTATTATTATATCAGTTCAACAGCCACATGGTTAAAACATGATCTTGCAATGTTGTCAGCATTTTATTTCTATCATAAATTTTTAGCAAACGTTTCTATTAACTTCGTAAACCGGTAATAAATAAGATATGCATGATACAAACCTACTTTGAACTCGTAAGCAAGCAAATGTAAATAGGTAACTGTATTATAATATCAATTCATATGGAAACTTGGAATAAAATTTTTCCATTTCGGCTTCGAACCATCAACATGCAACAAGTGTAAATAAACTTTGTAGGATTTAATAATTCCTTGGTGGGAGCGCTGTACGCGACTTTTGAGCGTCGTAGAGTCAGAGGACATTGCACTCGGAGCAAGTGGCGTAGCCAAATAGACCCCGCTAAATTCAAAATGATTTCTAGCGCAGATTGCTTTATACGACTATTATAGGGTTAATGTCGCGATGAGCGACAACGATCAGGTTATCACCCGACTAAAATTTTACCAAAATTTTCGGGGGGATTTCACCCCGGACCCCGGTAAACAGAAAAATTTGACATAGTTATATGATTAAGTTATATTTATAATAATTTAAGTCCTAAATCCGCTATCAAAATTATGCTAATTTGACTTAAAATTCACGAAATATATGACCAGGGATTTACTACTGATATGACTGGAATTCTGGGAGGGGGCGTGCCCTCCCTGTGGAGCGGTCCAAAAGGGACCATCTGGATCCCAGGCTGTACATGTATATGGACTACTAAAATCGACTAAAATAATGTATTGAGTCTAGTCTACGATACTGAGTCTAGTCTACGGTCTGACTAAGAATTTCTTGGTCCGACGTATATAACTTAATCGCGCAAGCACTGGTCAGCTAATCCCAAGTGCAGAGCATATCATAGCTAGGCCTCTTTGAAAAAAAATAATAATAATAAATACCGGTACCCGCGGACGCGGTTGGGCGTAAGTTTTGCGTCTTTAAGGAACGGTATAACTTCGAAAGGCGAGCCTGTGTTGCGTATTTCGAAAAGCTTTAAAGCCCATAAGCAACCATCAAGTAAACCGCATTCACGCGTATCAGTCACTCTGGATATGAACTCACCAGTGGCATGCCGAGGGGGGGGGGGGGGCCGCCCCGGGCGCCACAAAAAGGGGGGCGCTTTTCTGTGGAAAGCGCCCCCCTTTTCTGTGGAAAAGCGCCCCTC
>JAQGBM010001650.1:0-10311 GCA_034698405.1 Symphylella vulgaris | reverse complement strand
AGTTAAAAACTCCCAAGCCCGGGCCCCTTTTGAGACTTCGGGCCCCCTTTGGAACTGCGGGCCCCCGGGAAGTTGCCCCCCCCCCCCCTGCCCCCCTCTCGTCGGCACTGACTATTGAGACACTCGGTATATGTATATTGTATAGCGACTTGATGTTTCACGTGTTTGAAATGTTTTTACATTTAGGCTACATCATGAAAAGAAAAAAAAAAAAAAACTTAAAGATCGACGAGCTGTATTTTCTTCCAAGACTGAAAGAATTGGCCCCAATTGGGCGAGACTTTAAAATAATGCAACGGAAACCCTAATTAACAGTGACATGAGATTACGCAAATCTCTTTCCAGTTTCAATATCTCCAACACCTTTTGCGCAAGATGAAAAATATGGGGCAATTATCATTCATCTGGTCGTGTCCTAGCACAAAGGACTAGCATGTGATAACTGATAAAAGTGATAAAAGCTAAAAAGAGATAATAAGCAGAAGATGAACATTACGCCTAACGTTTTTTTTTTCTTTTTTTTCTCCTACTAATATACATCTTCTGCTTCCATTTTTCCTAACCCGAAGTAGGACTTTTCGGGGCGACTGTTTTGGCGCGACACTGGCATGGTACTCTTATGTAATCGTGTAACTGTAAAGTGTATTGGGTGAGGTTTATCTGCGAGGTTTTGTCTTTGGCGCTGGTTCCAAGTTATAGTAACTTAGATAAAATAATTTTATACGTTACCTGGTTGTATTTCCGCTGCAGGCACTGCATATTCCCAATCGTCTCGGCTTTTATCGGCAGCTGCGCACATCACCATGAGCAAAAAGGATATTATAATGGACATTGAAACCATGTTGATTCCCATTCATTCAGCGAGAGAGACCTGAAACAACATTTAAAATACATGTTTTTTCAAACTGATATTTCACGTCCTCGACGAAAACAGGACCACACAAAACCGAGATATCTTTTTGTTGTAGTTCCCCTTGCTCTCGTCGTCTACATGCTACAACAACCCACAAACAAACGAATATAATAGTCACCGATAGTCACTAAGTTATAGTGGCTCTTTCTACATAATTAATTATGATATTTGGTCATATTTTATGATCGTGTTCTTTCCCGTGGGGCGAATTTATCCTCCTGAAAGAATTTCGGTGCTGTTGAGGGGTGGTCGGATATGTAATATATACAAATGAACACAAGAATGAACACGAATCTTTTACAACATGTAATTCTGCAGTAACTCTGTGTTTTTTATAAAATTTTAATGACAATGAGCCCGATTCAGAAACGTGCTTAGCGAAAAATGAGGAAAAATACGACAATTAAATGCTAGCTTTCATTTTCAAACGCACACCAGAACAGGATAGAGCATTACTATTGCAATTTTTCTTTCTATTTTCGCTTAACGCGTTTGTGAATCATTGTCATAACTTCCTTATATTAGCGAACTTCATTTTTCGACTCAGAAACCGCTGTAAAAAATTCGTTATATTTTTCACGTAATCGACGACTTTACGGTTCATAACCCGATCTGACGAAGTACAAAATTTTTGTAAATGACTTGGCGCCATTTTCCTCATATACCGGTATTTGCAGTATCCGGTCATATTTGATAAATTCCGTTGTTTTGGAAGTTTTGAGAAATTTTTTTTCCTGTTTCTGTTACCAAAATTTTCATCAATTTTGGCAAACCTATACTGTATTCGTAAATTTTGTAATACTGTAGCTGATTTTTAAAGTGTATCTTACATATCCGAGTCCGACCACCCCTTATTTCGACACTGTCACACTGATGTGGTCGAGTAAGGTAGTACTATATAATGGGGGTATTATACCCCTTGGGTTGCTTATACGGTATATATAGCCTAGGTGTAACTGTATAGTATCCGAGTATTCCTCATAATATCTCAGGGACATGTTTATTTTTGAATGATAAACTCTCACTTTATTATCGTGGAAGGCCGTGAGTAGCTGGTTTGATTTGGTTGGTGATTTGATTTTTTAAAGTTTAACAGCTAAACTTATAAAAAAATCCAATTTGTCTGGTTAACGTAAACTTTATATGATACCAAACGTATAACTTAAGTAGAACTCAAATTATTATATAGAAAATTTAATAAAATATATATACTTACGTTAAAATTGTTATTAGCAAATTTTTTTCTGAAATATGGTAAATTTCGACGAGTTACAATAAAAGCCATTTTATCGTATATTTCGTCATTATTAAATGATACGGTAAAAAGTGATAAGAATATTATCGAAGATTCGAAGTGCGTTGTGAAAAAATTGCTATTACACAGGTAATCTCATATCATAACACGTTGTTATAGGTCGACAAACTTAAGTGGCGGCTGATAATATCGATGTTTGAATCGATGTAAAACATCAATAAATCAATATTAAGTTATCTGGCTCCGGCTTAGGTTATTTCATACTGTATTAATTTGTCTTTCTGTGAGCGTACGGAGAGCTAAGAATTTGTATTACTAAAAAACTATATAAGTTAAAAACCTTAGGCCTATACGGTTTTTATGTAGTTTTTTTTTCGAGAGAATGAAATAAATTTCCTGATTATAAAACATGGTTTTACTAACATACATGTTTACGTAAACGTTTTACGTAAACTTTACGTAAAATGTTAAGGTCAAATTACAGTATGGACGTTATTCACATTACAAATATACTTACAAAAACTCTAATATAATTACATTATTTAGCCTTATTGTTTACGATTACATATTTAGGCCTACTTGTTTACGAAAGGCACAAAGCCAAGTTGATATAACTTATAATACAACGATTTTGGCTTTTCTGGGGCACGGTACAGTTTTGTAAAAATAACCTACTAATATACGGGGTATAATGAGTTTTCAGATAAGGAATTATTCATTTATGATTGTTATAATTATTATGCTCTTGGTTTGATATTTTGTTGTTGTTAAAGGACCCTAGTGAAAATTAAGAAAAACGGAGAACATTTTTCTCTGTCAGTGTGAACGAGGGGTGAAGGATGGAGGCCGAGGGGGGTGAAACACCTACATGGATTTTTGGTTTTTCTTAATAATGACTCAATGAGAAAATATAATTATATACTCGTATATAGGCTATAAAAAGCCAACACTGCATTCATACACTTAATTATTGTTACTGATTTATGAAAGATTTATTATTTTAAAACTTCCGATATTTGCAGGGTTATGTGCACCAAAGCCAAGGTGCACAACCCTGCAAATACCGCAAGTTAAGAAATAAAATACAGTCTTTGGCAGTCTATCCAGATTTAAATCCAGAATTATAAAATCAAACAAATGACTGTGACGGCCGTACGACAGACATTATTTTGTCTGCATAATTATAAATGTCGATTGAAAGATTGCATATATTTGTATATTTTAAAATTTATCTAAGTTAATCATAAAATTAAAATTAAAAAAGATGCCTATTTCCGCCTAATCATCCAGTCTGTCCAGATTTAAATTTAGAACGGCACATCCAGAGGGCACATCAATAATTATACACAAAGATAATGTCAAACCCTGGGCCTTGCGGAACCAAGGTTTAATATGGAGATATGATATATGGAGATAATATTATTATATAGTCTTCAATGTTATAAACGTTTTCATAATCCTTTTATAATAAATTATTCTTGGTTGCATTAAACAAGATAATATTGGAAAAACCATTATGTACATTTTATAATTATTATGAAAATATTTACGCATAATTTTCAAGTATATTTGATTTAAAATTTTAAACTTATCAGTTTAATATAACTTTATTTCGTCAAGACAGCTGTTGCTATTTACAACGCATAATACAACTGAAGATAAGTTAGGTAAATTCCAAGATGGCCTATAACTTAATATGATACGGTTACACTGATAACGAACTCCTGTATCGTACATACTACCCCGTATATTACCTTATTAGATATTATACTCGTAAGATTGAAAAATTATTGACCTTTTGATTTTTGAACATTAAATTTAATACCGGTATTACTACCGTAGCCTACAGCTAGAGTCTAGACCAAATTATATTTTCCTATAGTTGATGAATGATCACAACAAAATGGTTGTAAGTTAATAATTGTTCCATAATCATTTATGTTGAAAATTAATGTTTACAACCTTTTTGTTTTAAATTTACAACCGCAATCTTTTCTTAGAAAAGCATTATTTTGCTGGTTGTACAATCAACAAAAAGGATTTAAATTAGTTATGTAATTTTGCATTAAATTTTTTCGTCGTTTTAATTTTACGATCATTTTTCTAGGGTACTAAAGATAATTTTATTCACAGAACCTCCCGATACGAAGCCACATTTATCCGCAATAATCGGTATTTTTCAGATGATACGCGATTATACACATTCCAAACCTTGGCCGGCTTGGCGCGAAAGTTTTCGCCTATACCGTTCCTACACCGCGTATATAACATCAAAGTCAACCAAGTGCAAAGTACCAAGTTATACGGAGAACGGAATAATTATATCCTAAATTGAATCCACCTGGTTAATGTTATCAATTATATAAACAAATGTGAAATCTATAATTACTGTAAGCCTACAAATGTACTAGTTATAGGCTACATTTTTACCCACTTGCTTCTATCAGAAATTCAGGGTGCTTCAAAATTTTGTTAATAAGTATGTTAATAAGTGCTGGTAGACTATACACTTTTTTTTATTCGAACAGTGCCACTAACTTATTATTATGAATATATGAACTATAATAGAATACGAAGTATGATGATGTTTTTCAAAAAATATGTAATACTATAAAATTTTGTTTAAAATAATTATTTAAGTTTCATTTTCAAAAGCTACATTTAATTAATTAATTGAATCGTTATCCTGATTGTAAAATAAGTTATACGGTTAAATGTTAACATTTTTGCATTTTGAATTTTAACTTTACCGTCCCTGAAAAGAGACGTAAGTCACGTACCGTAATGCCCTAGAGCTGCATTATGTCCCGCTTACAGGGACGGAAAAGTAACTTTGAAGAGCAAATATCATCTAGAATTAACCTATTTCGATTCATAAATGAATAAATACAATATTAACTAATTGTTTATTGGATCGCCACCTTTTCTTTTTATTTAACCTCTAATACTGCATTTTTTACATTTTGATGACGTCATTACTTTAACAGGTGCATGCGCTCGCGCACAAATGCATGCGAGCGCATGCACCTGTTAAAGTATACAGTGCAAATACGTAATGACGTCTTTAAAATGTAAAAAAAAATGCAATAAAAAGTAAAGGTGGCGATCAAATAATCAATTAGTTAATATGAATCGTAATAGGTTAATTCAATAATTCTTGATAAAATAAGCTCCTTAAGTTTCAACATACTGTAACTAATACCTATTCAACTTAAATTTGTTTACAATCATGAAAATTGAAACAAGTTACAAGTTACTGCATAATAGATTTTTAAACTAAATGGACCTTTCCTGACTCAACTGCATAAAATTTACTTTTATATCTATGTTAAAAAAAGTAAAATAACAGAAGAAAATAAGAAATAAAACACTAAAACATATAATTTTTAAAAATGATTTTTTTTTATTTATACATTCATGAATGTAAAATAGTAGGATAGGGTTGCTTTTTT
This sequence comes from Symphylella vulgaris, assembly GCA_034698405.1. NCBI lineage: Eukaryota > Metazoa > Arthropoda > Symphyla > Scolopendrellidae > Symphylella > Symphylella vulgaris. The sequence continues at coordinate 4,691 of JAQGBM010001650.1, read as the reverse complement.
TTTACAAGTGGAGGGTGTCGTAATTTTTTTTTACAATAATCGATCGATTACAATTTTTTTGGCAACACTAGCTATCATTTCGTTAATGTTTAAAATTAACGAAACGACACTCCAGAGTTGCCAAATTTTTTTTACAATTTTTTTCCAAAAAAAAAAGTCCAAAGTCCAAATAGTCCAATTTTTCGCCTCGTCTAGCTTCCATTTTTTAAATTTGATATATATTTGTTTTTAAGGTCTAATAGTATCTGTAGGCATAAGGATAACCAGAGTAAGCGTATCCACTGTACGATGGGTAGCCATATCCGTATCCGGTGTGAGTAGAGTAGGCAGAGGGATAGGCGGCACCGTAGTAGTAGCCAGTGTTGTAGGGGTATCCGGCAACAGCATAGTCGACGGGCTTAGCCTCGGGCTTGGCGTCCGGTCTTGGGATTGGCTCGGCAAAAGAAGCGACGGCCATCATCAGGCAAAGGGCGACAACTGCAACCTGCAAAAAAAAAAAAAACAAATTGAATATAAAATAATTATTAATGTTATAATTTTTTTCTCACTTGGCAATCCAAGAAGGATTGAAAAGAAGATGTTAAAGTGATTCTTGCATTGTCACAAATTTCTTAATATCACCAAGAGTTTAAAAATAATAATTTTTTAAATAAAATTATAAACTTTCTTAATATCATGAGTTAATATGTTCAAAGAGTCCACTTTTCATAAAGTGGTAGACTGAAAGTTATCACTATATTTTAATGGCGATGAGGCCAGGTCAGGCTGTCCCTGCATGTTTTATAAAGCTTTTTAACTTTGCAGACTATTAATGATTTCTGATTTGTGATGATGCAAGAATACAGTGGCGGAACTACTACCACCGCAGCCACCGAAGCTGCAGTGGGTGGGGCCCACTCGGACTTCAGAGGCCCACGGCCACAAAATATTTAAATTTATTTAAACATTTTCGCCTCCGGCGGGCCTTTGATTGGTTGATTTCAATCACAAATGTAAAATATGGGGGGGGGGGGGTAAGGGGCCCCGTGATAATAGCTTTACTTATTTTTTCAATTTAGTTAATTGTAGCTGGATACGGTATTAACATTTGCAAAATAAGAATTGGATAATAATATTGTAAAATATGGATTAAAAGATTAATTTTAGAATATATTGCACTCAATAAACCGAAATTTTTATTAAAATGTATTACTGCTTTATATAAAGTTTAAACAAAAAATATATTTTCAGTATTAGCCTAAATAAAATAAAATTTAAAAAATAGCCAATTAAGTACCTAAATTTTTAAGCTTTAGAAATAAATAAAAAACTGTACAGAATAAGAAATAAATTACTATTTAATTACTAATTGCTTAATTATTTAAATTAAAGATGTATAATTTTAAAAATAATTTATTTAAAAAATTATGCAATGTTTTCATTTTATTTAAAGCTTTAAAAATTTGGAATGTAAATTGCATTTTTTAGAATAATTACTTACCGTAATTAATTTCAAAATTATTAAAAAATTTGCAAGACTATTTTTTTTTAATACAAACAAAATTAATTAAAACTAATCTTAAAAAATATTTTTTTTAAAGAAAGAAAGAAATATTTAAAATTATTTTTTATGAAAAAGAAAATTATGGTAAAAAAAATAAACTTTGAAAATAAATTTTTTCAACTAAAAAAAAAATTTGTAAAAAAAAAACAAATTAAAAATTAAGATAATGAAACTAAACAAAACTATAGCCAAAAAAAATTTGTAAAATAAAACAAAATTATAACTAAACATTAAAAAAAAAAATTTAGCAAAAAAAAATGTTAATTGACAAAATAAAATTATACTCCGTAACAAAACTTTAAAAAATATTTTTTAACAAAAATATAAAATTAAAAGTAAAAACTTACCATTTTCATCTTGAAAGATTATTGAAAATTTCGACACGTCGAAAAGAATAAGAAGAGATTTTTTCTTTAGCGCAAAAGAAACGAATTGTGTCTGGATCCGAACTCGAGCCACTATTTATACTGGTTTGCATTTTTCTAAAAAATCTGATTAATCCATCGATAATAATTTGTTAAAATCGATATATATCGGTTATATAATATCGCGGTTATGGTTATAATATTTTGGATTCTCCCCCGGGGTGTGGTGCGAATCTAGCTCTACCAAAACTGATCGTTTCGAAGACATTAATTTTCAGGGTCGTTCTAATTATGGATATAATAAAGACGAGCTTATCATCTACTTGGCCTATCATCTTCGTATAGCTGCCCCCAGGGTAGTCACACCTATGATAGAGACTATAAGGAAGTATCTTATACACTGTATAATATTAAACGAATAGATCAAGTTTCATTTCATTGATGAAAAGGAAAATACTCGTCGTTTTATATCATGAAAAATCTGTGATAAATGATAAATTAATGTATCATGAAGTGTTTGAAATAGGATTCCCATGCGAGCACATCAGGCTTTAGTCAGATGTCCCTTATTATCGGAGTTTTCTGATAGTGGGCCCATTCGAAAGTGCATATGGGCGCACTTTCAGATTCATTTTCCGAATATGCCCCCATGGGGGGATATATGGTCCATAAAATTATTCTTAATTTAGTTATAATTATATTATACCTAAATTTAGAAATATTATACCTAAATTAAGAATATTAATTAGTCTAATTAATATTAAATTTAGTATATTATAGTATTAGTAATAATAAAAATTAACATTTAGGTTTAAAAAATTTTTTTTTAGATAAATTGGTATCGGTAACTATTATAGCGATCACGATAGCGACCGTTCACGTGCAGCCGTGCAGGGGCCAGAAGGGGGTCATAGATCCTTTTTGGTCTGATTTGTAGCATTAATTGGTACGTACAGTACGGGGTCACGGAACCATAAAAAAAAAGTTTTCCAAATATCCCCCAGGGGGGGATAATTGAAAAACACATTATATTGAAATTTTCCCATTTTCCGAAAGTAAGCCCTGGGCACACTATCAGAAAACTCCGTAATACCCCTCCTTCTCAGGGCCGTTGCTAGCGCAGGGTGATTGGGGTGACGAAGTCGGGGGGCCCCGGAAAAAAAACCCGGACACACGGGCGGCGTCCGGACTGTTTCTATACAACAACAAAATTTACGCCTCCGCCTTGTCTTCATGTCTACGGACGTCCATATGTCCGGACCCAGCTCTTGATATAGGGAGGGGGGGTATAGGAGCCCCACCGAAATTTGCTAAGAAGGCCTCGAACTTACGGCACTGCTCCTTCTACATTCTAAAAACCTATATAACACCAATGATTCCTCTTAAGAGGGCCGGGGGTGTAACACCCTAAACTATCTGAATTTTTTATTTAAAAAAAAAGCCCTATATCAAAAGCAAAGATCACACTGAATTCATATGTTACACATAATTGTTACATAATTATTTACGACAGATTCATTATTTTAATACTTTACTTGGGGAGGGCAGCCCCCCTGGACGTACCGTTGGAGGTGAAATAAAAGGTTGCTATATACTCTACATTTTTCATTGTACCGGCCCTATCGGTATAATCTCTATTTTAAAAGAGTCCATTTTTTCGTGAAAAAATGATTTTCATTGTACGCGGATGATATAAGTAAAAAGGAAAAAAAAATTAATTTGCTCTGAAGGGCCCCCGGCCTCGAACCCAGCACGGCACTGCTTTCAAGATGAATCACTGCCTACATACTAGTATATACTGTATACTTAGCATTAGGCAGTGTATGAATCGAAATAGATATTATTATATAGAAAATCGAAGAGCAGCATCTTCACAAATTTCACTTTTATCTCTCGATCTCGTCTTGAAGGCTATTTGGAACATTATAGGCCTATTATAATTCGACGATCAGTTAATTAGCTGCTCTATTATAATGTTAGAACATCCCATTCAGGGGTATCATATCATAACTTCCCAAGGATACTCGAAGCCTAAGGGTCCGTAAAAACGATTTAGTTTTATAGATCTTCTTCTTCTTCTCTGAAGATGCGGTTTAGTTTCGTGTCTAACAGCTATAATTATTAAGTAATTTTTTGGGCTAATAAATAAGAAGATTTAAAAAATAATTTATTCACAATTACGAGCCGGAATTTAAATTCTGAAAATGAGGTTTTAGTATTCAGGTTACAAGATCGACCCTGACCTTAACATATTCTGTTAAAACTTTTATTATCTTGTTTTAGACTATATAAATCCTAATAACAAGGAAGTATTGCGTTAATATACAGTATATACCAGTAACTTATAAAGGAAAATAATATGTAGGCTATTTCTTATTTATTTATTTTCCATAAACTGGATATTCGGTACCTTTATTTGTGTTAGGCTATAGGCTATACGGGGAATAAATTTTATGTAGCTTATATAATACTTTCAACCACTATATTATAGTTAATATAATTCAGTGAGCCAGAATTGCTGGTTAACTCTGCAGTTATTTGTTTATTTAGACCTTTGATCGCTATATATAGTTTAAACAAATATATAGGCCTATAAGGGTATTGTTTGTTCTAAAAGCATAAAGTTTTCTAATGCAAAAGATACATTTTGGCAATGTTAAAACTTTATTATACAGTATTAATGTATAGTCTATAGAGTAGACTATTACGCCATCCAGTGTAAACTGTGTCGGATTTAGGGGGGGGGGGAGCCTGGGGGCCGCCCCCCCCCCCCCCAAAAAAAA
>JAQGBM010001649.1:0-10311 GCA_034698405.1 Symphylella vulgaris | reverse complement strand
TCTTGTTACATTATTAATACATTTAATTTCCCCTTTTTATTCATTATATTTGAAGTGATTTCATATTTTAAATTAAACATGATTAATTTAACTTATTTCTGATTAAAAAAAAACTGTATAAATACTTTGCTAACGAATCATTTATTCCATACTTGTGCAGCAACCATGAGGCAACCAAGAAAAAATAGGCTTAACAGGTGAAAGATATTTGGATTTAGGAAATGGTCAGTGGTGTAAATCGGGACGAATCTATGGATTTTCCGACTAATTGAAATTACTGTCAACATTTTACTGGTATCCCTCACAACTTCAAGTCAGACGGCCTGTCGGTGAAAGAACGATTGCCCAAACGAGCAGTGTCCTGGGTGCATCAACGGGAATTAAATTTTAAATCTGGTTTTTAAATTGGTCACGTGTTCCTTTGTTGGATCACTTGATTGGTTAATAACCTGTGATTTTAATTAGGGTTTTCTTAAAGCTCCGTTGTTGCACTCCAGTCTTAGATATAGTTAATTTAGACATTTTTTTTTTAAAGTTCAAATGCCTAATACCCCGGTAAAGTAAATCATTTACAGTTACAAGGTTCAACATACTTCTAAAAATGAACTGTTTTCAACCCGTCACTAACACTGCTAATCGTTTACGAGTGTACATATTAAAAGCAAGGGTTAACATCCTAATGTGTTAAATGTTATTATAGCATTTAGGCCTATCATAAAAAAATTATGATCCTTATTTCTGATATCTCTTGAAGTACGGTATTTTATTTCAAAAATCAACGAAAACAATAATTATATTTTCTTGTGTAACTATATCATCTTCTACGAGCTTATAGTAGCTGGAATTCCTTAGATACATTCATAATTATTAACGTTCTCAGGTTACCACGAATTATTTCCCAAGATGCGACATTTTTGTGGCGTAGGCGGCAAATCGTATCTTTTGCTACAAAGAGCGTGCTTTTCCACCGTATTACGTTCCTTTGAAAAGTTTTATTAAAAGAAAACTTTTAGTGTTGTTTACCGTGTTACAACACTAATCAAAAGCGAAACAGCGCAAGCGAAACAACATTCATCAACTCGGTGCAGCAGGTTTTGTTGTAACAAAACGTGATTAATTCATTTCTCTTGCGGTTTTGTTTCGAATAATTTTTGAGCAAATATAATTAAGTTAAGATAAGTTTTATGATTCTCTTAGTTTAAGATAGACGCTACAAGAGTCTAATTTTTATACAGTATCGACTGTTGCTATAGGCTATGATATGCCTATTTGTTGTAGGCTATCATAAATTATGATAGGTATTTGTATTGTTGCATGATTGCACCCTTTGAAGGGAAAAATACAAAAGAATACAGGTAACTTAATATATGTCAGAAAAAAAAATTAAAAATGCCAATGACATTATTTTGTATTTCCCCCTTCAACGGATGCAATCAGATGCACGCAACTATGTACTAGGTGATATACATAATGATGACGACACAAAGTTTTTGTCATAGGCCTAATTTTTTTAGGCCTATTTTTCTCCGGTTAAGAACCCTGGCCCCGGAAACAGGAACCAATAAAACGGCCCTCTTTCAGTGCTTCCCTTCAGTAGCTAAATAAACCTTCATCCAAAATATAAAAAAAAGAACTCGTCAATATATAACCAGAATTATACATTATACGTATTCAGGAAGATATTCGCGGTTTTCGGAAGTTAAAAAGCACAATATTGTGAAAAATAGGTTAAACGTGTCCAAATCTGTCAATAGTTCCATTGTATACCGAAGACCTGAATTGCGCCAATTATTTTGATCGTAATCATTGTTATGTGCCAAAAAATCCGAGCAGTGTCAATGCTCCTCTGGCTACCCGCAGAGTACGGGGTATTATAGCTCGGAAATACTCGTATGTGTATACCCCGTATGACTGTATAGCTGCATGTCGCATGCTAATATTTTGAAGTTGAATATTGTTTAAACAAAATAATTTTAAATTAAACATTGGCTACATCATTTACGAAATAATCCAAATACGTAATAATGTTAAATACTCATACAATATATTCTAAATAGCGGTTTTCGAATTGAATTGAATGATAAGTGGTATTTTTTACAAAACTGCTTCTATTCTAATAAGCTAAAAGTGACAAGTTGTGGTCACTAGGCAGCCTAGAACTCGGTTAAGTTAATGAATCTATATGTTCCTGTTTGTGCCCCTAAGTTAGACGTTTTGTCCCTGTAGCACCCAGTTTGCAATTGATATGTTGGTTATATTCTACTACTGATCGATCCTTAATTGGAAAGGAGGGAGCTGGTCCATCTTCAACTAGGCATAACTTGCAAAATTTGAATTGCTTCCTCAAAATTCCATTCTACTTGCAAACCATTATTATAGGAAATCGATTTAATTTTCATTTATATCTTTTGAGAAAATACCGTAACCGTACAAAATGAAAGCAGGTATAATATGGGCTATGATTTAAAAAAAAAAAAATCAGTCGTCAATATGCCCTAAAACAGTGGTCCGCAACTACCTTCGTATATTTCGGAGCGGGCCAAATTAGGCCATATTTTTATTTTTTTTACGAGAGCCATGATATGAAAAAAAAAAATGAAAAAAGATATGAAAAAGAGAGAAAATGGAAAAAAATGGCTTAAAAATAGTAAAGTGTGATATTTTTTGGGCCAAATTTTGAGGCTCCGCGGGCAGGAGTTGGCCCACGGGCCGCCAGTTGCGGACCCCTGCCCTAAAACATTTATCTTCACACCATATAACATGGGTGACATATGAGACAGAAGTCTGTCAAAGTATTGGAAATTCCCCTTTCTTATAAGTTAAACAGGTACCTTGATGCATAATCCTTATGTTAAAAAGACAAACTTCAACCCGACTGCATAGATAACAGAACTTTATCGTAAAAATGCATGGGAATAGTATTTGTACCCTGAGGTATACTTCGAATAACATGGTTTAGCAACAAAATATTTTTCATGTCTCTACAGCTGCAGCCGATGCAGTTATTGAAAAAGATAAAAAAAAATCTATAATGTTTTTCGTATCTAGCAAGAAAAAAGAAATAACGAGTGTACACTTTTCATCTTTTTCAACTTCACGGTTGATAAGGAATGAAATCTGGAACTAACAACGGATGCGCAAATAAAAAAGGAAAGCATTTTATTCCATCAAATTGCATGAAATGCGTATAACGTTTTCTTGTACGGCATAGGATAAAGTACAAATTTTCCATTTTTAATGCTTGTTAACTTAAGAAAAATGGACATATAGTTTGGGAAAATGTGTGCATTGTGCCGTGTAGAGACCGGTACTTACTAGGGAAGTTCAAAAAGTATGGTACCTTATCGACTAAAGTCAATAGACTAACTTAGGCCGGGTGAAAACGAGGACGCATTTTTGCGTCTTGCTGCCGGACCCAAAAGTGTATTGAAGTCAGCCGTGTACATCGTAACGTGTACAGCGTAACGTTTTCTTGTAGGATAAAGTACGAATTTTCCTTCATTTTTAATGGACATTGTTTCGGCACATATGTAGTAACAGTACGCCATGTAGAGACCGGTACTTTCGAGGGAAATTCAAAAAGTATGGTACATTATCGAATAAAGTCAATAATAGACTAACTTAGACCGGGCGAAAACGAGGACGCATTTTTGCGTCTTGCTGCCGGGTGCAAGATTGTATTGAAGTCAGCCGTGTACAGCGTAGTTTGGGCACATACGTAGAGTACGCCGTGTAGAGGCCGGTACTTACAAAGAAAATTCAAAAAGTATGGTACCTTATCGGGTAAGTCAATAAATAAACTAACTTAGGCTGGGCGAAAACGAGGACGCATTTTTGCGTCTTGCTGCCGGACGCAAAATTGTTTTTGCTCTATGGTTTCGTAACCCCTGAACAGATTTTGACGCATCATATACCGAAATGTTCGTCTTGAAATGATATCTTCAAATACGTAAAAATAAAGTGGAATCACTGCATTAAATTTAAATATATTTGAGAAAAACTCAATCGAACACAAAATTTCTGTCTTTTCTCAAATTAATTTACGTATATACGAAGATATTATTTCAATGCGTCAAAATCTGTTCAAAAATTTTCCATCATCTCCTAAGTCTAAAGAGAACTTAAACAATAATTATATTCATAGTCTTAACACTAACTTATGTAAGAAAAATGAAAATTAGGCACACCTTGCCACTCCGTTATTATACTTAGGCTATTAGATAATCATATTTGTCTATAAGGGTAGAATCCGGAAACACAAAACAGGGTAAGGAAACCATCTCATTGACGTACATTTTGAGAACGAGTGGGCATTGTACGAGTATATTAACTATTGTCTTATTCTTTCCCCGATACGTCAATGAGTTCCTCTTCTTTCTCTGTTTATATTTCGGGATTCCACTCTAAAACGCGCGTTTCACATAAACACGGAAACCGCGGAAAAGTAAAAGGGACAACGGAATTGACAGTTCGCCATTTCCAATTGCCTTTAAAACGTCTGAAACGTAACAAAATGACGTCAAAATTTCAATACCTTTCCCCTTTGACTTATGAAGATTGACTTGCATTACGTGAAACGCACTTAAGACTTAAACTTTTCCGTACGACGTAATTTAAACCACTCTATCTTAGCAGCATCAATCTATTGGTTTTCGAACACAAATTGACATGACATTCTGAACACCCTTATCTTCTATAAACCCCATTTTACCTGCACCATAAAGATTAATGTATCCCTTGTATTTGCAAAAATATTAACAAAGATATTATTAAAGATATACTTACGAATCTTCTGACGTTAAGACGGTCACCAAAAGAACGCACAGTTCTAACAGTAATCTCGTTGATTTTCTCATTTTTTTTTATTGCTAATTAATATTTCTTTTAAATTATTAAACAAAACTTCTTCTTTTTCCACACAAAAAAAAACTTTAAATTCCTGGTTTTTTCTTCCTTTTTAAGTAAATAGTCTGCAACAGCTATAACGTCTATGACTGGACGGTGTGATAACTCCACGACATTCGCACAAGTAGTTGACCATTATTTAATATTCATAATCTTTGTTTAAGATTGAAGAAGATAATTGGATAAGATATTAACTAAGTCTCCATCAATGGAATAAAAATTATTTTGAAGCACTGACCGTCGTCATCATTATTCCTCTTTTCCGCAACGGAGCAAACCTCAAGGTCCATGTTTGGATCTTGGTATAAAACATGTCCCAGTTTTTTTGGTGGTTTTTCAAAAAACTTTTGTTTTGTTTTCAACCTTTTCACACCACTTTATAGAGTTGGTTCTTGGGTTGTTAAAATCCCCTCTTTAAAAGTTTTAACACGGGATAATTGCGAAGTTTTTTTCCTCTTCTTTTTTTAAAAGAGAGAATGATACTAAAAGTGCAGAGTTGCGTCAAGCAAATACTGCATCGTGAATATTGCTGAGAGAGAGAGAAGAGAGAGGAGAAGAGAGAAACTCGGTAGTTGATGCTTCTCCCTTCGCACCATCAGCGCACCAACGGCTCAAAAATTTTCTTTTACCACACAGAACACCGGGCTGCAAGGGGATGCCGGCGAAACAGCTAGTTGAAGCGATCGATCGCCCTAGCAGCTCTCTCTCACTCTTCCCAGGATTATATCAAGGATTGCTCTCCTGCAGAAACTGGGGCCAAAATCACGAGCTTTCCTAATTCACCGCTATGTGGGATTTCTCGGCGCTGCGAGCGCGAGAATTGTGCTATGTTTATTTCGTATGCGCCTTTGGCGGCATACGAAATTTTAAACCTGCAGCTGCAGAAAATTTAGGATCATAATCGATTTCGGGCACTTCCTGTAGTGGTAGGAAGCTGAAATTTGGATATATTACTCAGGGGCCGGTCTACTTTTTGGAAAAAAATCGGGTAACCGAGGTTTTTAGACGCCATCTTGGAGAATGGCGGAAATGGCGGATTTACTTAAGAATCGATATCTCAGTAACCATTTGACCGATTTCGATTTTTCAAAGTTTTCCAGAAAAATAATGATGTCTGCTAAAAATCTTATTCTATGAAAGATTTTGATATTCTAACATTATCGGCGCCATATTGGAAAATGGAGTTTTTAACAAAAATATCGATATCTCAGGAACTATTTGACCGATTTCGATTTTTCAAAGTTTTTTTAGAATTCACACTGCATACGAAATTTGCCGCACCACTGTGAGGCAAATAGTTTTAACATAGAACGCCCTCGGACGGAATGAAAGAGAGTTGCGAGAATTTCGGCATCATCGCACTACAGAGCATTCTTTGATATACTCCTGCGCTTCCAGTATACTTCTGTACGTTATTATACGGGAATTCAGACGTCAGAGCCAAAAAGAAAGAGAAAGAAGAGAGAAAGTATCACGCCGCCGGAACATAACGCTGCATCCGTTTCAGACTTTCAGCTCATACTAGGGGCGAACAGAGAAAAACTGGGTTATGCAGCCGCGGTTGGTGTGTGTGATGAATGAGAAATTGTTATGTGGAGCACGGAATGTCCTTGCGCAAAAATTTTGGGGAGCGCGCAGCTTGCTTTTGCGTGTGGGAGGAGGTGGAAGAGAGAGAGAGAGAGAGAGAGGACCTTGTCGAAAATGCAGATGATCATCTAAAAGAGAGAGAGCGAGATTTTACATTATGGTACTTTGAAAATGCGAAATCATCGAGTTCGAATTAACGTGAACTTAGTGTCGACGTTTGCAAACTGAACATTTGAATAGTTTTATACACTCGTATTTGATAGCATAACTTATTCGAGAAATGTTCAATACTTTTTTTAAACTCATGAAACATTACATTAAACGGGGATAAATTTTATTTATTTTGTTTGTTTATTTATTTACAATGCAATATTACTTTTCAGTTACACAAAAGCCACTTATTGGTTAAGACGAAACGGGGTTTTTCTCAGAGATGCACAGGAGATCCTAACGGGACTCCTCGATGAAACAACGAAGACCTCTCCCTCGGGAGGTCCCACAGTGTCTGGGTCACTGCAGACAAAGCCCACGAGATCCATCCATCCTCCAACCCTGTAGATGGTTGTATGGAAGCGCAGACGAACCCGTCCCTGAGATTCCCCCTCGTTTCAGCCTCCATAGTAGGATTACACCTCCATAGCTGGATTACAGGAGCACGCCACAGCTCCCAGCCATTAACTAGGAAAACTGAATTCGTAAAACTTTACAGTAAACGGGGATACATACTGTAAGTTCTAACCTAACCTAGAAGTGGTTTGCAAGCCAAGGGTGGGATCAATTTTGTTTATGTCAGATCAGCCTGGTAGGCTAAGTCCTTGGTACCATACTCTACACGCTCTGAAGGAAAGTAGGAAAGTACAGTAGCCTACAGAGCTGTCATGGTCTTATACGTAGATTTATACGTAGACTTGTCTTAAAAAAGGAAATGTGGGCCATGTCCAAAATATAAAAGAGCTTTGTTTGTTTAAGAAATGACACGGCTGTGTTTAACTGAATAAGGTCTAGTCAAATCGAGTACGTAGTAACGTAGGCTATACCCTACGTTAGAGTTGACTGTTGAAACAAGATAAGGTACTTTTAAAATACTTTCGGTAAAAATGAAGTAAATTATGTATTAAATTCGTTGCACTGTTTGAAAATAGTGGCCGCATACAAACAAATAAACAACATTTATATTTTAAGATAACACTTAACTTTAGAATACGAATTAGTTAGAGGAAATTGTTTTGTTTATTTAACGTCGGCCTATTTCTGCTACAGAGGCTAAACACCGACGCAAGGGGATGAGCCTTCACCACCTTCCTGGGCCAATTTTGCCTCTGGGACAGGATTTACAGACCTGTATGAGGGTTCTTTAAACAGTGCAGAGTGCAAAGGGGATCTACGCGGGACCTCGGGACCTCTCATCCGAAGGAGCCGCCACCCAAGAAATTTTCTCATCTTAAAATTTCTACCGACATCGCCCGGGTTTGAACCCGCATTCTTAGGGTCTGAAGGCGGGCACGTTACCTCTAGACCAACGGCGCCGGCGTCGGAGGAAATCATCTATTTTACTTTGAAATTCATGTTAAGTTGAACAAAACATGGGTTCTTTTTTATTTTTTACCATTAACGTGGTCGTCTTGTGTTGGGGAATTTTTAAAGCTTCGTTTATGGTGAATATAACCATCGAAATGGCTCCCCGTAATAAAGATGAAAACGGCTCATAAACATGTCTGCTCGTTTTCCCCATCTTCATCATCTTATTGCATTATATCAGCCAATTATTTTATTGTATGATAACAATGTTTGCTTAATATTAATGTAGACATAGTGCCCAAAGAGAGATATTTTAATGAGATCTTAAGACGCGCAGGTTCTTTATGATTCTTCAAGAAGAAACAAGACTGGGAGTGGGAGTTATACGTAAATAATTATTCAAAAGGTAAAAGAGAAAGTTAAAGTAGTTATATCATCAACGGTAGGAAAAACATAATTATTAAACATTCTTATTGTTCAGTCTGGATGGAACCCGAGGTGTTCTAATGTATTTTATACGCCAACTTTATTAAATTTACACTATCTGAACATAATGTTTGTTCTATACTAACAACCGTAAGTTATAATACATTACATTGTTCTGGAACAGGGATAGGCACCTCCGCGGCCCTCCAGACTTTCCAATGAGGCCTACGATACGAACAGTGCCATAAGTTTGAGGCCAGGGGCCCTTCTAAACAAATTTTAGTGGGGCCCCATTATTGAGGTACTGATCAACGAGAGCTGGGTCCGGACATGAAGGTCCGTAGAAATGAAGACAATGGGGAAGGGGCAGAGTCGAAATTTTTTTTTTGTATGGGTTTAACCCCACAAAAATTTATTTAACAAATAAAAACTTCAAAATTAGTAACAATTTTTTTCTCCTGATGTTACAAACAGATGGTTTCTCCTGTTGTCTCTAAAGTACCAAGGAGAAGCTAACTCTTCAGTAATAAAGGAGTTATTTTTAGCTTACTGTATTATAGGGCCTAGATCTTCCAAAAAACAGGTTTTCTTGTTGTTGTTGTTAACTACTCTAATAAGCACTCATTCTAGCTTTAGAGTTCATTCGGTTCTTTGTTAGCTAGCTTTATGGGTTCATTCATTTATTTTCCTCATGGACCCGAAATTTGAAGTCCAGCTGCACTGAACAGAAAATACAACTGACGTCATCATCATCATCAGGACCTTTTCTCTTATTGGGGTCGGCCGTTCGAGTTCTATTCTTCCACGTCTTCCTATCCTTAGCCATATCCTGATACACCCCTGAGCCACATTCCCTCATATCCTATCTAATTACCAGACCCAAATTATTAATACTGCTTTGGTCTACGGCGTCTACCCCTTCCCTAGTCATACCCATTTAACTATCCTAACAATCTCATCCTCTCGACCTCTCCTAACTACAACCTATTTTCCCTCATTTTTTCTTCAACATTGGCTACTCCTGCACTATATACCCACAATAATATACTGTACACATTTCTTATCCTAACCTTCCTCGTTACCCCACACATAAATCTCAGCATTCTCATCTCAGCTACATGAATTCGCTGCTCCTGGACCTTCTTAATCGCCCAACTGACGTTCATTAGGGATTACCCATGCATTTCTAAATATTCTTTAATATCAAATAATAGTAACTACCGGTATTATTTTAATAATTATTTAGTAAGAAAAATGTTTTTACATTTTGTAATAATTATTAGAATTCATTAATTTTAAAGCATTTTAAAATGAGCAAAAAGTTCAAATTTGTCAAGTGACTGAAAACAAAATTCGCGCGCAAGCCTATATTCATAATTTGGTTATAATAAATGATGTCATTTATGTTTAGGAGGTGGGGGCAAAGGCTAAACTTCTAAAATTAATTGTGAGAAAACTATATTGGTCCTATGAATGTCAAATTTTGTATTTATGATAATTATTTTGCACTTGTAGAATAATATAAAATTGTTTAAAAATATAATAGGGGGGGGGGCTAGCGGCGAAGTGGTTAGTGCGCCCGCTTCGGATGCCAAGAAACCGAGTTCGAGCCCCTGCTGGGGCGAGAAATTTTTCCGAGTCCTATGGCATTGCCCCTGGTATGTACAACGGAAAGAGAAGGCGTTTAAGACCCCACAGCCTTGAGCTATGTCCCTCTCCGGACTTCAGGCCTTGCAAGCGGGTCCTGATTAAATGCTAACAACTTTAAAGCGACATACTCCAGGTGTATGTCAACACAATAAAAGTACAACCTGTATGTTGTGTGTATATATTTCTCTCCGTTTCTCATTTGACGATGCGATGTAGGGATATTAC